>CAKMRK010000187.1:0-91774 GCA_928213465.1 Penicillium sclerotigenum | reverse complement strand
CACACCCAACCCCTTCTTGCTATGTATCAAAATTCCCCCCCCCCCCCCCCGGCGCCCCCCCGGCCCTACACTCCACCGCAAAATCCAGGATATCCAACCCTAGCTCCGCTAGGTCAATACAGATGCCGTCGCCGGCTCAGTGGTCCGGAGCACTAGCGGTATAGTATCCACCATTGCCTCAGCCGAGCTACTCCAAAGCAGAGAGTACAAGCCGTCTGTGCCAGTTGGTCTCGCGTAGAAGTTGGCCCCGGTCACGGTGACTAGGACGTAGTTCCCGTACAGGGACCACACATTGCTGAGTTGGGTTGTGTTTGACTGCTCTGGTGCAGATGTGCCGGTGAAGCTGACTGTATTGGAGTCTGTATTGCCTCGGTCTAAACACAGCACGCGGGTATTGGTCGCGAGGGTGTTGAAGCCCTCGGTGGAACTGGTGTTGTTACCGGGGTGTGCAACAAAGGTGTTGCCAGTGGAGGTAGTGACTGTTACATGTACATGGTTAGACGTAGATCTGTTGATCATTGTGGTTTTCACATAGAGTAGAGAGAGATATTGGGTTCTTCTTACAGTTGACTGGGGTCATTGCGGCCATGGTGGTTGTGTCTACTTTGGATGCATCTGCAACTTCGGCAGTGCCTGTTATTCAAGATAGTACGAATGAGTCAATGCTGTTGTTTTTGAGGGTTGGGGGGAATTTAATACCGTTCCTGTAGAAGATGGGCAGTCCGCTAATGCCAGGACCATACCCATACAGCTTGAATGACTCAGTGGACCTTGACTGTCGATTTTCAAGTGGATGGGCAGAGCAGACTAGCCCAAAGGCTAGAAGGAGAATAGAAATATATAGCATCTTGCAATGAATAAGTCATACAATATGTTGGAAAGGGGGTGTATACGACAATGTGTCAGGATTAAGCAAAACTTATAGAACAGGAAATAGTCACGAGGGCATCGTCAATGAGATAACAGTTGATGTAATTAGAAACAGGCAGCATAGTAGAGATTACCCAATGATATGTGTGATGTTCATGGCTGATTCTTTTCTTTATTTTCCAAAATTATGATCCAAGCCGTCCTTTTGTGATTTGGACTGGTACGAGCTGACGATGATGCGTAATTTGCACTTCCATATCCAGGATCCTAGTAAAAGAGAAACACCCCTGTTGTCATCATCTAGTTGTGTCCCATGTCAAAATCCAAATCCTGGCTATTACAACCCCAAAGGTTAGATCAACGATCCACTCACCATGCAGGTGCTGGGTCAAAACCCTCACAACAGACATCAATCCTGAACTAACTAGCTGATATCTCACATCAAATATGCGAGATCCCAATATTAATTCCCGAGCCACACACGTGGGATGCTTACACTCTCGTATACTCTAAGGCTGAAACGGGTTACACGAAGATAAAACAGGACAGCGTGTCGGGGAGCATAACCCTAATACAAGCCCTGGAAGCCGATCTGACTACGATCGAACCAAGAGAATAATATCCCCGATGGTCAATATCCATGATTGGCTCTTTTTGCAAGCTTTCTCTTTGATAACCTAAGACACTGCGCCCTAGTTGCATGGAATATCCAGGTTCTCTATCTTCTTAATAGTACTATTACGAGAGAGAGCAGGCAGTATCAGACGCCTACAGAGGCAAAATGGCCAGTGCGCACGTGGTATGATAGACCGTGCAATAATCCAGCTGCTGGGAAGGTCCCCGAGCCGACCATCTTCTTGCGGTTTGAATGGTGGACTGTCTCTGGCGTGGATACGGGTCGCCTTGATCCTACCATTCAAGTGTCCACTGAGGACATAGCCTCAACACCCGAGCTGGAGGATGACGATGATGCTTCGCCATGACTATTCGTCTGTCGGGTCGGCCTGTGTATCACAAGATCCTGTTTTCCACGGCAACGCCGGTAGAGCTGCCCGGCATATCCTAGTGAGGGAGTACGAATGCAGGACACCTCGTGAAAAGAGACATGGCGTTTTGGGTCCTGATGGTCCAACCTCCCCGTGGCGTGCTGTCTGACTCTGATATATAAGATAGTGGCTTAAATAGAGGACAGTTCTCTTGGTTGTGTATCAGAAGCAGGTCTCACTTGGTTTTCTACAAGTGTTTTAGTTCTCTCAGTCTTTGCTGGATGTTCTGAAAGCTCTATATAGAGCTTTATCCGTGCCGCGAAGATTATTGAGCGCTATACAAGTGCTCTGCATGGGTAGAACAGATAGCTATGAAGCTCCAATCTCTTCTATTTCTGGCATTTAGCCTGAGTGCTTCTGTTGCGGCCGTTCCACATGATCCTGTCGATTCGGTGGATATCCAGCAGCCAAACCACAGACCCACGACAACCACATCCAAGCCAATACACACAACAGCCAGTACCAAAACCAACACCAAGACCAACAACCCAACAGGAAGACCCTGTGCAGGCAACACTCCCCGAACACGGTCTAAATGGTGCCAATACGATGTCAACACCGACTACACCCAGATAGTGCCAAACACAGGCGTAACACGGGAGTACTGGCTCAACATTGAAGAGCTAGTAGCCGCACCAGATGGGTTCAGCCGGCCAATTATGGCAATGAATGGCACGATCCCTGGGCCAACGATCCTCGCCGACTGGGGTGACTGGGTCGTGATCCACGTCACAAACAGCCTCCACAAGGCCCAGAACGGGACGAGCATCCACTGGCATGGGGTCAGACAGAATCACACAAACGGCAACGATGGCGTGGTCTCCATCACGCAGTGTCCCACCGCTCCCGGCTCAACCATAACCTACAAATGGCGCGCCGAGCAGTACGGTTCGTCGTGGTACCACTCGCACATCGGACTGCAGGCGTGGGAGGGTGTGTTTGGCGGGATTTTGATTAATGGTCCTGCTACGGCAAACTATGAGGTCGATAAAGGCAGTCTGTTCCTGACAGACTGGTCGCATCCCACTGTTGATGAGCTGTACTTGGAGGCTCAGACGGTGGGTCCGCCGACGATGGATACTGGCTTGATTAACGGGACGAATGTCTTTGGGAATGGGACCAATTCCACGGGCACACGGTTCCAGATGAAGGTTGATCAGGGGTCTTCGTATCGACTGAGGATTGTCAATTCGGCTGTTGACACGCATTGGAAGTTCATGATTGATAATCATACGCTTACTGTGATTGCGGCGGACTTTGTGCCGATCAAGCCGTTTACAACGAATATCATTAACATCGGAATGGGTAGGTGCCGCTTTACTTTCGATATCACACTCCCAGCCCTAACACCTCCCCCAAACTGGGACAAAAAAAAAACCAAACACCCCCCCAACTAACAAACCCCCGTCCACAGGCCAACGCTACGATGTAATCGTAACAGCAAACCAACGCCAAATCTCGGATTCCTTCTGGATCCGCGCAATTCCCCAAGAAGCATGCTCAGAAAATGCAAACCCAGACAACATAAGAGGAATCATGTACTACGGCAACCGCGCGCGCACACCCACAACCAACCCATTCGCCTTCCCAGACGAATGCATCGATGAGCCACCCTCCAGCCTAGTACCGCAAGTTCCCAAGACCGTCTCAGCAGCAGACTGGAACAACCTCACGGACGTGACACTGGGACGCAACAGCGCGAACCTCTTCCGCTGGTACCTCAACAGCACGACGATGCAAGTACTCTGGGAAGACCCGACATTACTCCAACTCTTCAACAACGAAAACACACCGAACTTCACGGCATCGAGCGGCGTGATTGAGCTACCACGCGCACATGAATGGGTGTATCTCATGATCAACACGAGTTTCCCAGTGTCGCACCCTATCCATCTGCACGGGCATGATTTCTTTGTTCTGGCGCAGGGATTGAATCCGTGGAATGGGAGTGTATCGACTAATAACCCGCCGCGGAGGGATACGGCGATGCTGAATGGGAATGGGTTTTTGCTTATTGCGTTTGAGACGGATAACCCCGGGGCGTGGCTTATGCATTGTCATATTGGATGGCATACGGATGAAGGGTTCGCGTTGCAGTTTTTGGAGAGGGAGAGTGAGATTGAGCCGTTGATTGATCGGAAGGCTCTTGAGAAGAATTGTGCTTCTTGGAATGCTTACGATGCGGCTTTTAATATTCAGCAGGAAGATTCCGGGGTTTAGGGTGGATATGGGTGTGTGGTTTTAGATTTGGTTATTTTATAGGTGAGCTTTGTATGTGGGTAGGTCGTGATCTGGTGTTTTATATCGTCAATTGATCATATCTTGACCATTTGTATCTTCTTTCTTTGCTATATATGCGAGCAAGTGAAATACATATATTGGTGGGCGAAATATCAACATAGTGACAACCAAACACATGGGAAGTAGTTCAGAAAGAGAGCTTCAAAAGGGGAGAACCCGGATGAGTCCGGCCTTCTTCTTGATTTGACTATTTCTGCTGAGCTTGAAAGTCTCCTAAATTCAAATCTTGATTAGCAAAAGCTTGATTGAGGGAAGATGAAGAAGAAGTGGACACTGGAGTTTCAATTTTGATACTTTAAGGGTGACTCTTACTTGGACTCGATAGTTCGATGTTTTATCATTCTTGTCATATCTATGGTTTTCTGCTTTGAGCTGGAATATAATTTTTATTTTGAATATTCTTTGCAATTCTCTATGTTCTATAGTATAGCCACGGTTATGCCTATTAAGGTACCAGGAACTTCTAGTGTTAGCTACAGTACATAGTTACCGAGGGAACAATAACACTATGGATATTCTATTCACGGGCCTTCCAAAAGGCTAACATACACAGAATCGATATATCGTTAAAATCTTTCATCGAACCACCCGAACCAGATGGCATAAACTACAATTTCAAAAAAGATATACTCCAACCCATCGGTAAGGGGTTGTTTTGTCATGGATCAGATAATAGCAATAGTCACCATCACCACTACAAACCCAGTCCCACTCAAAGCAGGGTCTTCATGTCATCCATGTTACGGATACCAATGAGGTTACCAGCCTTGACACGCTTGAGTGTCAAGGCGGCAATCAGAGCAGCGCCGACACCGGAACCATCCTCGGCAGCCATGATGGAGACCTTGTCCTTCTCGGTAGGGGCCCAGTCGAGGATCTCGCGCAGGGCCTGGGCACCACGCTCCTTGAAGAGGGGGTACTTAGTGAAGACGGAGCCGTCGGCACCGACGTGGCAGGACTCAATGTTCTTCTTAATGCAGATGGCAGCGACGCCGCAGGCGGACAGACGAGCGGCACGGGTACCGATCAGCTCGGCAAGACGACGAATTAGCTCCAGCTCCGGCTGGGTGGGGCGAATGCTCAGCGTGCTCTCGAAAAGATCCAGGGTCTCGGTCAGGTTCTCATAGGGGTCCTCTTCGATGTGGGCGAGGAAGGAGGCATCGAGCAGGTAGGACTTGCGTAGCTTGGTGACATCCTGGCCGTTGAAGATCAGACCGGGCCGGTTGTCGACCAGGTCAACTAGGGCGAGACGGAAGATCTCGCCGAGGTACAGACCAGCGGTCATCTTTTCGAAGGCTTGCTGGCCGGGGCGGGGAGAGTCGCGATCGATGATATCATCGTATTTAGTGAGGGGGAGGACGATGTGCTCGTTGTCGAAGGCTCCGTATTCACAGTTGATGGCGACGGGCATGTCGGGGGGCAGGTTCATGTGGGCAAGCTTGGGTATAGAGCCTGCGTTGTCCATGTATGCGGCGTTAACGCCGGTACCGAAGATGGCACCAATCTTCATGGCGCTGTCGGTGTAGGCGGAAGCAATGAGGGTACCGGTGGTGTCGTTGATAAGGGCTGCGACTTTAATGGGAAGACCCTGTAGCTTTGTGAGTCTTTTTGAACCTGCATGAGGAAGGTAGCATCACATCAGGGATAAACATACTCGCTTCTTCAGGACCGCCTCCAGAGGGGGAACAACATCCTGACCCTCGACACCGTCAATATCGAAGCCCTTGGTCCAGCGCTGCAGAATACCGTGATCGATGTACTCCTGAGTGGCGGGGTAGGAGAAAGTGAAACCGAGAGGTAGCTTGGCGATGTTCTCTCCCGCGTGGTGGGTGTCGATGAACTGCTGCAAGCAGTCGGCGATGTACTCCCACAACTCCTCGGCTGTTCCAGTGCGCAGCTCCTCGGGCATCTTATACTTGGATTGTGTGATATCAAAAGCACCCTTCTCCTCGGTCAAGGTAATCTCGCAAACACGCAGGTTCGTGCCGCCCATATCGAGGGCCAGGTAGGTTCCACGCTCGTGTCCATCGGGGAAGTCCAGGACCCAGGTGACATTCATGGGCTATTTGCTAGGGTCAGTCTATATTGAGATCGGGGGAATCATGTCGCTCTCACAATGTTGCCGCCCTCAACGCTCAGACCTATTTTTGTTAGCGACTGACGCATAGAATCGGAGGGTTGCGGATAAATCACCTTTCTCGAGCTCCTTGACGAAGTGGTTCACGATCTCCTTAAGCTTGGGGCGATTCACGGTGAAAGCCTTCTCGAATTCCTTGATGGGCCCCAACAAGACCTGGGGCAGTTCGTGCATGGACCCTGTACCACATTAGTTTAATCATATAGGCAGGGGTTTAAAGAGCCTCACCCTTCCGGGACTGCGGGTGCTTAGGACCAATTCCAACCATGATGAATATGAAGTTATGGGAGAATAAGAGAGAAAAGGGGAAAAAAAGGAGGGGGGGGGAGAATGACGATATGGAAAATAACGTGGGGCAACTGAAGATGTCTTGTTTTGGACTGTCGGAGAGAAATCAGAAAGTCAATTGAGGAAAAGGTGGGCTGAGGGGGGGGGGCTTTTATCGTTTAATAGCTCCCTAGAGCTCCCTAGAGCCCCCTAGATATTTTGGACTATAAATATTCTACTAATATATATAGATATATAGCTATATATATAAATATAAATAGTCAAAATATTAGTTATTTCTATATTTTTATAAATGTCTTGACTGCAAACGTTGTGATCGGCGAGATCATCTCTTGGCGCGACTATATCTACCTTTTTGTGTACTCCATACTATGTATATATATATATCTACTCCGTATAGTTAGCTATCTACAATATACACAAAAAAAAATATCTCTCCTATTTCCTATTAAAGTCATTTCATAAAATCATAGTCTCAATGTGACAGCTTACGCGCCAAATGGGGGAAAACATGGTCCAGACCCCCAGATTGGCGGTGTGCCTTGTCGTGTGACAGCTTTTCGCGTACTTTATTCTGATACGCATCTGTCAACCCCAGCGTTCGATCGACCTCCTCCGTTAGTCGGTCCACCTCGTCCTGCAGCCGTTCGTCTCGAGTCTGCAGCGGGGCATTCTCCTCCGCCCTTTTCTGCGGGTCAGGGTTGGTTTCCTCCCACAGCGCTTCTAGTTCCTCTCCCCATCCCATGGCCTTTGCAAACTTGCGCACTCCAGCATCACAGTCCCCGATCACCAACACATCATCACTCCGTGAACCAAGGCCACCGACACGTTCCATGTTGATGAGCACGCGAGGCACACCTGGGCTAACCATTGAAGGCAGACTGGCAAATGGCTGGACGGACAGACTAGTTCCCATGACAATGCAGAGATCGGCTTCTTCTGGCAAAGAGCGGCTATCAAAGAAGGCGGATGGTAGAGCTTCGCCGAAGAACACAATATCCGGCTTGACTAGACCGTTGCACTTGTGGCAGTGGGGTACATCGCCCTTGGATACCATCTGGTGCATCTCCTCGTCTGGAAAGGTCTCCTTGCATTCAATGCAGCGCTGTGACGCAAAACTGCCATGGGCCTCGACAATCTTCTCGCCTGGTACGCCTGCCTGACGCTCAAGGCAGTCAATGTTTTGAGTAAAATGCTTCAAGAGCATTCCCTTGTCGTAGAGCAGTTTAATGAAAGAGTGCACAATGGTCGGGCGATAGCGTCCGGGGTACAACTCGTGCGCCAGCGCATAGAAAGGTTTGGGGTTATGGCGAAAGAAACCAATATCAAAGACTGCCTCAGGCTCTGGTAGATCTAGATTTGCCAGATTGGCGTAGATGCCAGTGTCAGGCGAGCGAAAGTCCGGGATGCCTGCGGAAGTGCTGATGCCCGCTCCCACCTACATTTGGTTAGCTTTGATGTACTGTTTTATGGGGATTCATACTACATACCATCACCACAACTTTCTTCACATTGTGCTGTTTAACATATTTGGCGACTGCTTCGATATTGCGCGCCTCAAGTACCGTCGGGGATGTGGATTCATCCACCTGGGTCGACGATTCGTTGCCCATGGTTCGGCGGGTTGGACGTCTAGGTTTGCGACGTCCAATGATGGCGGTTAAGGACTTGACAGATAAAAAGTCAGGTCTTAAGACTTGTAGATAAAAGTAGCTAAAATGGCAGCAGAGAAGGTGAACAGGAAAAAAAAAGAAGGGAAACAGAAAAAGAGCAACTGATATGGGATCCTGCGCGTGGGGGGAAAATGACGTCGGGCTGATTCACAACCTCATTAAGACGCGCCAGATAAAAAAGCAAACAAAAAGACAAAAAGGAGATTCAAGACACGTATGGCAAATTCTTTTTGTTTTCGCAATTTGGAGTCTCAGAACGCCTGTCTTGACGTACCACAGTACCTTCCTAGATCTACCAGAGCCTGAGGCAGTCTTTGATATTGGTTTCTTTTGTAAAGCCCACCCTCACCGCCCGCAACCCCCCTACAACTGTGGCATCAACAAACCGACTTGCGATAACCAATGGCGCTCAGAATGGCTGCAACCGCCAATGGGCATAATGCCATGCCACAAAGCCCTCCAGGCACCAATGCCTCACCCACAGAGACATCTCCTCCCCAACAGCCCGACATCTTCAACGCCAGCTCCGTCGCCGAAATCAAAGCCACGCTGTCCCACCTACACACCCAAGAAGCGTCTGTGACCGCCCGCCTCGATGCCTTGGTAACATCCCAGAAAGACCTCTCCCGTGAGCTGGGCAGGCTGGACCTGATGCGCGCCAACATTGGGACCCACGCTAGCACAACCCGCTCCATTAGCCACGGCATGCTCTCCGAAGCCGCTGGCACCGCCGACCGGATCTCCAGTGCAGTTCGCCGGCTAGATCTCGAGCAAGCGCGAGTGAAAGCCACACTTGAGGTTGTTGAGCAGGTTGCTGAGCTCAAGGCGTGTGCACTGGGCGTCGCGGGATCGATGGGTGCGCCCCAGGACTGGGAGAAAGCCGCCAGCTACTTGCACCGCGCAGCTCAGATTCCAGCTTCGGTTGTCAATGGGGCGTTTGCTGCGGAGATGGTTCCTACGGCTGAAGTTCCGGACCCGCCAAGTGTGACGCTGGATAACGCGGCGGAGTCGCTGTGCGGGCTGTTCCTGCGTGAGTTTGAGAAGGCGGTTAAGGAGAATGATGGAGCCAAGATTACACGGTTCTTCAAACTTTTCCCGCTTATTGGTCGCTCTGAGGTTGGACTCGACGTTTATGGTCGTTATGTGTGCCAGGGCGTCGCGGCCAAGGCTCGGGCTAACCTTAACGGGGCTACCGGGGGTGCTCAGACTAAGGATGGGTTCTTCTATGCCAATGCGCTTACCAAGCTGTTTGAGCATATTGCGCAGATTATTGATAGCCATGGTGGGCTTGTTGAGCACCACTACGGCCCCCGCAAGATGGGACGGGTCATTGAACGGTTACAGGTCGAGGCCGATGTACAGGGTGGTATCATTCTTGATACTTGGAGTGATGAGCGACATGTGGATCGCAAATTGATGGATATCAAATCCTATGCTTTCACTTTCTTGGTGCAGAGCTTCCTTCCCGCGCAGCGACCAGGCCCGCCTCGCTCACAATCCCCTGCCATGGGCGCGAGGGCTTCCACCGACGAGGAAGGAGTGGATATGAAAGAGATCGATGGTGTCTTGAATGAAATGGCTATCATGTTGGGCCGGTGGTCACTGTACTGTCGGTTCCTGGCTGATACATGTAATGTGAGTTGCAATCTCCTCCTCTTTAATAATAGCACTAACAACCTCTCTAGTCTTCGAGTGAGGATGATGCAGACGATGATAAGCGATTTGAGCTTCCCAGCTTCTTGCGAGAGTCACCTCTGGCCCAAAAGATCAACGATCGCCTAGTGGCCCCCTTCAACGCAATGACAACCTTCTTCTTCCGCCGCTCCGTGGAAAAGGCTTTCCAACTAGACGAGTCCCCATCAGGCCTAACGCTGAACCCCCAGCGTCCACTAAAAGCCGACCCGCCACACATCACCTCAGCCGTGGACGACATAATGTATATCGTCAACAAAATCATCCAGCAGTCACTCGCAACTTCGCAAGAAGCAGTCGTGACAAACGTAGTCCCGACACTCTCACGCGTGCTAGGCTCCGATTTCATCGGCATGACGCAGCGCAAGATGCGCGACGAGTGCTATCCACGGGCCCCAGTGCAAGGCGGCCAACCCGCAGAACAAACCACAATCTCCTTCCTAGTTCAAATCAACAACCTCGACCTGGGAGTAGACTACATACGACGAATTGTGCAAAACAACACGGGGTCAAAACCGTCAGACACCACAACCGCCACAGAAGCAACCTCGCACCTCCTCACAATCTTCCCCAGCCCAACCACCGCACAAAAAGTGCACCAAACCCTCCAAACCCTCTCAACAACCTTCGAAAGCAAAGTAACCGACCTCCTAACAGACGGAATCCAAGTAATCTTCAACAACACGATAAAACCACGTCTACGCCCGATCCTGGCAGACGCATTCCGGGACATCGAATACACCCCACACCCCAACACCCTCGAACCAGACAGTCCGAACGCGTCCTTCGACAACAAAGAACTCGTCAAGCCGCGCTTCACCTCTTTATGGAACGACCTATTAACACCATTTGCGCGAATCCTCACGCCCTCGGCCTTCGACCGCGTCCTCGGCGTGACGCTCGCGTACCTAGCCCGTCTCCTAGAGAAGAGACTTTGGTCCTACGGGGCGCGTATTAACGCGCTTGGCGCGGCGCGGCTTGAGAGGGATGTTGCTGGGCTTGTTGGCGCTGCCGTTGATGTTGGATATGTTGCTGGTGCGCCGGGGAGATATAAGTATCGGGAGTGCTTTGCGCGGTGTGTGCAGATGACGCTTGTTATGGGGATGGATGAGGATGAGTGGGATGAGGTTAGGAGGGGTGGGGTTGCGGCGGAGGTTGTTGGCAAGCTTGGGAGGGAGGATTTGGTTAGGGTTAGGGGCATGGTTAGGAGGTAGGAAGGAGAGGTTTTGTATATATTTGATTGATGTGTGTTTTCGATGTCCTGTGCAGGTTTTTTTTGGTGTTTTTCTTGGTTGTTCGAGTTCGGGGGTCAAGACAATCACATGTAGACTCGCAACAGACAAGGTATTTCATATTTACATATCTACCATTTACAATTGTAGAAGTGAACATCCATGGGTTAGTTAATAATACGAACAGTCTTAGATAATAGATAAATTTGTTAAATCAGGTTGTCTTGCTCTATACTATAGACGCAAAACCAGAAAACAAAGCAAGGTATTTTCCTCGCAATTCAATGGAGCACGAAGTAGTTTGTGTACACGTACAAAACGCAGTTTAATATCCCCGGACCATTTTCAAGGCCAGTAAAACAAGAACGATGGAGCGCCAGGCCAAATTAAACCATAATTCAAGTTGCTTTTCCCGAGGGAGGTGTGTAGGTTGGTTTGAAGGTGGTGAGGTATGTTTGGTAGGATGGTGAGATGTTGGATGAGATGTGAAGTCGGTATAGAGATGGTGGTTGAGGTAATCGAGGGAGGTCGAAAAGGTAGGTTGAGAGGTATAGCAAAAGCCCTAGGCTTTTTATTGCAAGAAAGAAGCACGCTCAAGGGATATCGAGATAAAGAAGCGACAACGCGAAGAAAATCAAAACTTGCTGGACGGAATGGCGTATGCAAAATGTGTGCCATGCAAAAGAGATGGAGGGGAAATGAGTTGGTGGAATAATTGCAGAAAAAGCAGAAGAATGTAGTGGAACCGCTTAGTTCTCTGTCTTCTCTTGGACCGGCCGTAGCACAACGGGTTCGGCACTCTGTGCCTCGGCGGGATGCTGCTCAGCGACCTGGCGGGGAGCAGGAGCGATCTTGATTTCGTGCAGACCAATGTCACCTTCACTGCCGCCGCGGCTGCTCTGGCTGATCCCCCCGTTGGGCGCGTGGCCCTCGAGCATAACCTCGCGCGGCGAGCTACCCAGCATCATCTCGCTGTGTTCGCCGATTCCGTAGCGCTGCGCGGCGGGGACTTGGTGGCCGTCTGCGAGTTGGTCGTGGTTCTGCGGAGTCCAGGCGAGGTAGTCACGGCGGACCTCGACGTAGTCGTAGGCAAACTCGCCCAGTTGGTCGTCGTCCATGCCGAGCAGCTCAGCTTCCTCGGAAGCGCGCAGGTTCAGGCCGGGGATGGCGTTGATTGCGAAGGCGATAATGGCGGACATGACGAAGGAGTAGGAGGCGGTAGCGACGATGTAGGCAATCTGAATATACAGCTGCTTGTAGTTGTGGATGACCCAGCCGCCAACACCGGTGCCAGTGTTAACACCGTCGAGTCCAACAATGGCGTCGTCACCGAACAAGGCGTTGAAAAGGAGACCGACAATTCCAGCAATGCCGTGCTCTGCCAACACATCCATAGAGTCGTCGATCCGGATCCAGTACTTGATCTTGGTGGAGTAATTGCAGACGATACCGGTCACAATTCCGAGGATGACGCTAGCCCAGGGAGAGATAAATCCAGAGGCGGGTGTCGCAGCTACCAATCCGGAGATGGTACCCGAACACCAGCCTACCATCGACCACTTACGAGCCAGACGCCAATCGAGCAGAACCCAAGTGATGGCGGCGAAAGCGCCAGTCAGGTTAGTGTTCCAGGAGGCCATGGTTGCGCGCAGGTTAGCTCCGAACGCGGAACCACCATTGAAACCGAGCCAGCCGAACCAGAGGAAGACCGTGCCGAGGAGAATGAGCGAGACGTTGTGTGGGCGAAAGTTGAGCATCATACGTTCCTGTCGACGACCGAGGACCATCGAGTAGGCCAGAGCTGTGAAACCGGAACCAATTTCGACGGGACCACCACCGGCGTAATCCATCACTCCGTACTTGAATGCCCAGCCGTTGACGTTCCAGACCCAGCAGGCTAGCGGACAGTAAACGATAGTAGCCCAGATGAAGACGAAAACCATAGCGGGAAGAAGCCGACCGCGTTCAGCGACAGCTCCCATAACGATAGCTGCAGTAACACCACAGAATTGCATCTAGAGATTAATCATCAGCATTCTGGGAACAAAAGAAACCAGATCAATCACAATGACCGGCCTTACCTGATAGAATGCATAGAGCAAGTTAGGAACCAATGGGGAACCGGGACTGGGATCAGCCAATGTTTTCATTAAACCGAAGTTGCGCAAGTTGCCAATATAACCGTTGGTCGCAGTCGGGGAGAAAGCAAGTGAATAACCCCAGAAATACCACTGGAAGGTTATGACCGAGAAGGAAGCCATACAAGCCCAGATCATACTAAGGGCAGACTTTCGGCGAGCCAATCCCGAATACAAAAAGCCGAGACCAGGAATCATGACCATGACCATGGCCGAGGCCACGATGATGTAGGCCTGATCGCCAGATTGAAACCACTTGTTCACATTTTCGGTACCTAAATAGGGAATCCATGTTAGACCTTCCCTTTTTTAACACCGTGATAGGAAAGACGCCATACGGGAATCGCCACCCAAGTCTTTGTTGGTTGTGAGGTCGTAGTTGGAAGGAGCTCCGATCCAGTTGTAGGAGGCATAGTCCGGGGCGTACGGGGCTTTCCCGCTGAACGCCATTGTTGAAGGAGCTCGAAGCTTTCGAAGTTGAAACGTAAGACGAGGTATAGCAAAGGGTGTTGAATGTCGAGTGTGGAGGAAAAGGAAGGAAAATAAGGATGTTCCAGAAGTTTAAGGGAAAAGAGCAGAATTCGCCACGAATATAAAAAAAATAAGGAAACCCGAACTCTTCTGAACCAAAAACCCAAAAAAATCCAATAAGTCAGATCGACACCGGTGGGTCCCTTGGAAAATGGTAAGCAAAAAAGCAATTCAGCCGTTCAAAGCAATTCCCCTCGTAAAAAAAAAAAAAAAAGGAAGACACGGCTTAGCAGAGAAAGGCTAAATGGTAGTATGAAACAGTTTTTCCCTCAAAATTTTGGTAGGAAGGCGCGGTTAGGAGAAGAAAATCGGGAGATTTGGTGAAAAAAATGTGGTTAAAGTGGTCTTGGGTCAGAGATTGTGACAATAGCAATGGGATAATCCCGATAATACTATCCCCCATCTCTCTCTCTCTTTTCTCTCATGTTTTCGATTCTCTCCAGGTCTTGGGGGAATCTTGGGTCTTGGATATATAAAGTTTCCATTTGATTTCTGTATAAATTAACATATTCACACCTATGAACCTCGTCATCCCCGGCGTAGATGGCCGCGAGATAGGGTGGCAAGGGATGATAAGTATGGGGTTTCCCCTGCCAATAGTTCCGAGTCTTGGCCTTTGGAGGGATATAGCTGCTCACTGGAAGATTACATGTAGATTATGATCCAATGTACCACTCAGCAGTGACTCGACTCCGGGGAATAGTTCCTGGGGGTTCGGGGGAAGTAGATTCCAGAGCCTTTGCGGACAGGGGTCTACTTCTTATATCTTTTAAGAAGACACTTCATCTAAATCAGATAAATAGCTACGGAGTACGGAGTAGATAGGCTTATCATAAATATTCATAAATATTCTGCAGCTAACCCACCCCCCGGGCCCCTTCTTGCCTGTATGGAAATATTAAATAGAGTCAAGTTCCATATTCTGGAGATATCGGAAGAGAAAAGAAGGAGAGCTTATCTTCTTCAAGTATCAAAGCTTCAACTCCCTTGAAATCCCCTAAAATTCCTATCCGCCACCAGCAATTGGATGAGTGACGCTGTATTCTAGTGGATGTGATTGGCTACAGATAAAGTCCAACTTGCCACTGGCACTAAGTGGGTCTGGACCGTAAGCTAAGCCTTTCCCCTTTTGTATTAGCGTATCGAAATGAGAATGAGCCAACGATTGGCGACAGATAAGGTCTTCCCCGTTTCGCCTCTTGGTTTCTCTTGGCTTTCCGTTTTCTTCCGATCCCGGGTCCGGCAGGGATGCGCCTGCACTTTAATTTTTTCTTCGCCGCGTTCGGAAAGTTACCACCGATGCCGGAGTCTTGACCCTATCTACTCCGTACTCCGTACCCCATACCTAATATGTACATATGTTGTATGTATACTTTATACTCCGTAGGTAGTACTACGTTGATGTCAACTACAACATACGGAATACAACCTCCCATATATTGAAAATTATATGAAGGGGAAAATTCTCATATTGACTTGTTTTGATCTTTCATCCATATGGAGTATGTTGTACGGAGTAGGCAACTAGGCGATCCACTCCCGTGGGGTCTTCAGCCTCCATTTGGGCCGAGACAATTCTCCATATGTACATTTCGCAAGGGTATTTATATCTATTCTAGGTTGAAAATCCCCAGGTCTTTAGGTATAAACCAGATCCTTTGTAGCTGAATTGTATACTCCATACTCGAATGATTGTAAACCCCGTTTTGCCTCACTTCTACCAATAATATCCAACGTTGGAGATATACATTGCTTGAGAGACACAAGCTACGATACCTGCAGAACCTCAGCTATCCACACTAAAGCAAAATCATAAACCCAAGGCACCACCATTAACAATACTACTAAATAATGAATACCAACCCTAAATATGCGGTCTTGTAATGTCGTTCTGGTAGTCCATTTAAATGTGGTTTTGATATCTTCTCCCCCTTCGAATCTTTTCTTCTTCCGTTCCACTCCCTAAGACATAAAACTGCATCCCTTCCCAGCTAGATGGCAGAAAAGGGCTTAAAATGTGTTAAAATATGCGACTTTTCAATATCTAGGTGAGATTAGATGAATGCACCAATTAGATGTAGAAAAGACCGCCAAGATGGGTCCCCTTTTCTTTATGCTCAAAATGCTTATAATGCACAATTTTGCCGTATTGCAACATAACAAGGCCGGCTGGCCCAATGGCAAGGCGCTTGACTACGAATCAAGAGATTGCAGGTTCGATCCCTGCGTCGGTCACTCAATTTTTGCTATCACGGAATACAGTTAGTTATACTGAAGAAGATTTGTTTTTTGCCTCCGTGGGTGGGTAAAAAGGAAATCAATTAAGGTGGGCTATGGACTAGGATAGAAAGCATATGGGAAATCAGGGAAAGGGCTAGAAACATACACATTTTCCAGCGGAGCCCACGCCTCATAGATTAAACGAACTTTCAGAAAGCTATGTACTTTAATTTTTCTCCTACTACGATTCATAGAACAGCCATTTTTTTTGGTAGAGAAAATAGTTCCAGCGATTTCAAACCATGAGTAATGTACAAATGGAATCAGAGAACGATCAAAGAAAGAGTCTTTTCGAGGACTTGGAAGTTAAATTGCAAATGGTATCAGCCGCATGACGACAAAAAGTGAGTATCTTTCGGCTAAATAGACATTCTCAAAAGGAGACATTGATGCAATGGCGCAAGAGCCCTTGATTGCCAAGATTCCGCTCCCTCAGAGTCACGCGAAATAAATCCACCGCGTTTCTTCATATGTCCCTAGCTTGTGGTCTCTGCCCTATGATTTGCAAAAAAAGTCAGTCTTAAACTTAAAAACTTATAAAACTAAACCGGGATTGGCAAAGTTACCAGCGCTTCCACGAAGGCACCCATAAATTCTTTTTCATTGGCAAAAAATCTGGGATGCTCCGAATGCTCTGGGTCAAATATCTGCGCAAGTTCGTAGTCGAGCCAAAGGACCCGATCAGAATCACCCTGAATCAGCATGTTTCGGGGATAAGGATCGAGGTGTACAATCCCAGCCTCATGAATCTCAATTAGGAGCTGGTGGAGTTTGCGAGCTCTTTCCTCTGTGTAGTTAGAGATCTCAAGCATGTTCAGATCAGGAATGTATTCGATCAGAACACCATTTGGGCGAGCCTGGGGACCAAGACCTCGAGGGAGAGTGCTATCATAGAATTTTTTGAGGTCAGGTTGCCAGCCCTTTGCCTCGGGGTCAATATTCTCAACCACCCCATAGAAGTCTGGCACAGATCCTCGTTCACAAAAGCCTCGAGCCTTCAATCGACTATATGCGCGGCTTTCATTTTTGAAAAGGTCGATAGAACGGAACGGTGGGTGAATCCTGTCCCATTTATAAGGAGGGAACTACCAGACCTGTTAGAGATCGCAGGTGCCCTGTGTGATTTCTTTGCTTACCATTTTGAGCACGCAGTCTTTGTCTTGCCAGCGAACTCGGCACAGAAATACACTATCTGTCCGTTTGATGACCTCGACGAGTTTCACATCGGCAATGTCAATATTGGGTGCCTCATAGTCTAAAGACATCTTAGTTCCGAGGCGACAGGTCTTGAAGGTAAGTGGAAAAAGTGAGGGACAAAGGAAAGGGATAGAGCCTTTTCAGGAGGAGGCGGCAGGAAATGGCAGAATGGGACAGATCGTAGCAATTATAATTCACTTGGCCTCATATAGTTTAAGCTACCTAGCAAAGACGCTTTTAATATATGCGTTGGTCACGGCGTTTCGCTTTAAGTGGGTATATAGTGCTAGCATTGCCAATGAATTTCCATTTACAAGTTAAGGGTGGCCTACTAAGGACCTATAGGGAGATATACCTAGTAAAGGCGCTTTTAATATGTGCGTTGATCACGGCGTTTCGCTTTAAGTGGGTATCTAGTGCTAGCATTGCCAATGAATTTCCATTTACAAGTCAAATGTGACTTGACATGAAACTTAATACTCGAGGCTACCTAGTGGCGGCGCTTCCGGTGCAAATATGTTTCAACCTCAGCGCTTCGCTTCGAGCAAGCATTGCCAATGACTTCCTATCTCTGTTAGTTTTTCTATGACTCAATCCGTTACCGCCAATAATTGTAAGGTGCTTTGGGCATGTTGGTTTTTTGTTGGTCGTAAATGGGAATGAGGTATACAACCAGCCTTCATGGGATAGCGTTACGCAGTTGGTCCCTCCTCTGCGTCGAATATATAATATATGAAAGGCTCATCTGCAGAGAGACCCTATTCTGAATTACCATCTCTCAACTTTCTCTTTTATTCACGATGGAAAACCAACTTAGTCTGCTCGCCTATCTGCAACATGCACCACCAAGCATCGAATTTGTCGATGTCGGCCAATCGAAAAACAACACAACAAATGCAAACTATGATCCAAATGATATCCGCAGTTTGGGTGAATGGTTGGACTTCAACCTAACCGTCATCCTGGATCAGTTTGGCCCGCTGCTCAATATGATTGAGATGGAGTATGATCCTATCCGACAAACGACTCCACAACGAGAAATTACCTCTGAAAGTGGTCTGCATCTCGCATTTGGGGAATACTTTCACCCTAGGATTCGGCGGTCTCTTCGGCATACCTTTCAACACCTCGATGACCGTGCCATGCAACGTGTCACCCCCCAGGGTCAGGCTCGACCGGAAGATGTTGCTCTCAACGAGGTGCTCGATCGAGTCCTTGACCACGGGCTTCCTGAACGCACCAATGTCTTGATGGGGGTAGGCTCGGATGCTATTACGCTGGATCAGTTCACCCCAGATCTTTCGCTCTATGCAGCTGGTGAAGCCGGCAGCCAAAGACGCAGCTTGGGTCCGAATCGTCTCCCAGGCGACCTGAAGCCCTCGTGGAAATGGTCTCACAGCATGAGAAGCAATGTTGTTAATAAATTGGAATACCGCAGACCTTTAGCACAAGTGAACTGGTATATGAAGCAGCACAACACGCGGTTCGGCTTCATTCTTACTGACCGGGAGCTGGTTCCAATTACTCGACTCAATGACAACGGGGATCTGAGGCTGGCCGACCCGATCCCCTGGACCCAGACTGGCACATCAGAAGCCCCAAAGCTCACAGTTGCGCTTGGCTTATGGTATCTGGGAATGATGGCGGCGAATGACAATCTATACCGCGCCCCCTAGTGATATCGCGGCCCCGCCCAGAATTGCAATTCTCTGCAAGAGTATGGCAAGAGGTGACTAGATCGCATCTTTACAGTCTAGAAAGGTGGAAATGGGAAGAGTGCTTGAGCAGTGTGTCTACATAGTAGGATAAACTAGCGAGAAACTAAGGGAATGGAACGATGCTTTATCATTAAGTCTACCTAAATTCTTAAAACCTCGAAGATAGGACTATCAAATAGGATCTTATGATTGGCATTCGGATTAGTGGGGGATGAGTAACCCTAACGTTGTGGTGGTTATCGGATCTACAAACAACATCTAAGAAGACATCTAAAAAGTCACCACAAAAGACTAGACAAGGCCGCATAACCGGGCGACTGTTTGGAACATAATATGTATGCCGACAACCGACCATTCTATTATGTATATGGGGGATATCAATCCAAATATGGTAAACTACACACGCCTATGCCATAGACATAAAACTGTGACAGGCGATCCTAACCGTACACTTGTTGTAACAGTAGATCAGACATTGACACTATAACCGGAACCAACCCCACGCCGACGACGGATCGCATGCAGATACTTGCGGCCTTCATCCACCCAGAACACTGAACTGGCAATGAAGACCAGCTTGACCAAGGACCCGAAGTCGAGAGCCTCGGTCTGGAAGATGCGCTGCAGGAAGGGCAGGTAGATCACGCAGGCCTGACCGGCCAAGGAGCCAAGAACAGCGTAATTGAACATCTTGTTGCCGAACAAAGGCATTTCACCGCGCAGGACAGACTTGCCCTCGCTGCGGCAAGTCAATGCGTTGAACATGTCGAATAGAACGAAGCAGGTGAATGTCATGGTGGTGTCGTGCGCGGTGACGACGCGGGAGCGCTTCTCAACTGGGCTGCCGTCTGTGAGATCGCCCATTTCGTGGATGTAGATTGACAGCGTGCCAATCATGATGACCATGGCTGAGGTGAGGACGCGCTGGATCAGAGGTTTTGTCAGAACACGGGCTGTCTTGGGCCGTGGCGGGCGGTTCATGATGGTAGGGTCGACGGGCTCAACACCTAGGGACTGGGCGGGTGGGCCGTCCATGAGAATATCTGTAATGATTATTAGAAATATATAGGGGATGGAGTTCGATGCAGGAGTACTCACTGATCCACAAGATCTGCATAGCATTCAGCGGATTCTTGAAGCCAAGAGTGGTGCTCAGCAGTACAAGACTGAGTGCAGCCACACTGGTACTAAGCTGGAACGTGATGAAGTTCTGGATGTTATAGAATATGCCCTTGCCCTGTTCGATTGCCCGCAAGATAGTCGAGAAATCGTCGTCCGTTAGAATCATATCCGCTGCCTCCTTGGCAACATCAGTGCCAAGCTTGCCCATGGAAATACCTATGTCAGCTTTCTTCAGAGCGGGCGCATCGTTGACACCATCACCGGTCATGGCAACTACATCGCCACGGGCTTGAAGTGCCGTCACAATCTTCATCTTGTGGTCTGGGCTCGTACGAGCAAAGATCGAGACCGTTGAGATCGCCTGAGAAAGTTCGGCGGCAGTCATGCGATCGAGTTCATCGCCTCCGATGACCGATCGTGCATGCGGGGAATCGCTGACTGGCATCCCAAGCTTCTTCGCAATGGCCACAGCTGTTGTCTCGGCGTCGCCGGTAATCATGATGATTCTGACACCACCGGTCATCAAGCGTCGAATGGATTTGTGCACGTCTTTACGCGGCGGATCGTTCATACCCACCAATCCAGCAAATACCAAGCCGTTGTACCGCTCGTCATCATCACCGTGGACGATTTTCGGGGAAGACCGACTGCCAAAGCCTCTGCCACCTCGAGAAGTATCACGAACAACTCCACTGCCAAAAGCGAGTACTCTAAGACCCTCCGATGCCATATTCTCTGCCGCTTCCCGAATGATTTTACGACGCGGCTCATCCAGAATTACTTCCCGACCATCCTTGGTGAGATAGGTATCCGATCGTGCCAGGACCTGTTCGAGAGCACCCTTGATATAAGCAACATGAGGACCTCCATTTGAACCACCAGAATCGCCGATAACAACACCCATCCATTTCCGCTCAGAGCTGAACGGGGTCTCGTGGACACGAGCACTGATGCGATCGCGCACATCATCTTCTCCCAGGGCATCCATTAGGTCCAAGATTGCCACATCGGTAGGTTGGCCCACCCATCGACTCTTGGCAGCAGCCGAATCACTGTTGATGGTCGAAGAAAGTACTGCCGCAGAAGATGCGCTGGCTGGTGAGTTTGCATGCATCCGTGATAGACGAGAGTTGTTTGCAATATTACCAACGCGAAGGATTGTCTGCGCTGCAGGCCCAGGAGCCATCGCCGCGGTCATTTCTCTTTGCACCTCGAAGGGTTCGGCGCAGTCAAAATGCCACATTTTGGTGACCGTCATGTGGTTGAGAGTGAGAGTTCCAGTCTTGTCCGAGCAGACGACATTGACAGAGCCAAGAGTCTCAACGCTAGGGAGTCTTCGCATGATCGCTCCCCTCTTAGCCATACGCAGGACGCCGAGAGCGAGTGTGACAGTGACAATGATAGGCAGGCCCTCTGGGATCGCTGCGACGGCCAGTGAAACACCGATTGTGAACATTTCGAGAATCTTACGACCTTGGATAAGACCGATAACCACGATTAATCCAATGACACCGAAAGATATGTAACTCAGCTCCTGACCCAAACGATCCATAGATAGTTGTAAGGGGGTTCGAGGGCTCTCAATTTCTTGTAGCGAAGCTGATATACTACCGAATTCCGTCTTGGCGCCGGTCGAGATAACAATGCCCTGGCCGTAGCCTGAGCGGACTAGCGTACCCATGAATGCAACGTTGTGCTGCTCGTTCAACCGAATATCAGCACCAACAGCACCGGTAGCCGGTGCATCGTAGAACGGAGATCGAGGGGGTTCGATTCGTTTTGGCGCTGAAGTGGTCCTGCCAGATGCGGTGCGCAGAGCTTCCGCATACTTCGCGACAGGCTCGTTCTCTCCCGTCAAGTTCGACTCGTCAATGCTGAGATCTGTTGCAGCAGTGATTCGAATATCGGCTGGAATACGGTCACCGGTAGTGAAAAGAACCAAATCTCCGGGCACAAGTTCGTTGGCGGGAACGGTTGAAGAAGCCTTTACCGCGGCAGACGCCGAGCCTGGGCTTTTGCTCCGAATTTCATCCATTTCCACAGATGAACCTAGGGGCGATGTACCACCATTCTCAGTTGCTGTGGAGGACGCTGTTGGAAGATCACGGATCAAATGGGCATAATGGGGTACAAGTCGGCTCAATGCTTCTAACGACTTCTCCGACCGATACTCCTGAACAAAGCCAACAGTCACCACGATTGTTACCGCAAGAGTAATGCTGATGGCATCGTCGTAGTTGCCCATCACAAAAGATATTCCAGCAGAGCCGAGGAGGAGGAGAATCAGCGTCTCCTTAAACTGTTTAAGGAACCGCAGCCAGAGCGGTTCTGGCTCATCGTGGGGAAGCTCGTTCGGTCCATCTCTGGCCAAGCGTATCTCTGCCTCGGCGGGTGTCAGGCCGTGTAAAAGGGAGGTGCGTAGTCGCTCGGCAGTTTCATGAGGCTCGAGCCAAGAATATGTTGAGGTGGATGTCTGGAAGAGATCAAGACCAAGTGTTAGAAACTCCTTGTCTAAGGGCGCCGAGAAGTGGAGGCAGGAGATAGGACACGTAAATACATGAATCAAGCAAGTATACTTACCGACGATGGGGCATTTGGCCGTCCGGTCGTAGGTGTTGTGGAGGGAGGCTGAAGAAAGTCGGCGTTTGATGCATTATGCGAAGGCAATGAAGGTGTTGCGGACCTTGACATTGCTCATGCTTTGAGGGGCGGATTATTAAAGACGATAAAATAAGAGATTAGATATGTCTAGAAGTAATTTTCATGCCGTCCCGACAAGAATTGAGTATGCTTCGACAATCCACGTTAGTTGCGATCTGGCAGCAGCTTCACATGGGGGCGGCTAGACTAACGGCTGGATTTGCGGAGTTGGCGACAAGTCGGTCGACGAACAAGAAACTGATAAATGACTTGAGACCAAAAAATTCAATTTCGAAAGAGCCTTTTGCTAGAATCGAAACCGCAAAATGATCCCATTCAGAGCATCGAGTTCACTTAGAAGAGGCTAAGTCCCATGATGATGCTTTACCTGTTGTGGCCTAGTTATTTCGGGTAGGGAGTTTATCCGGTTACTACAGTTAGACTAGCGCATCGCATTACGTGTAGGGTAGGGTAGAGTAGAGTATACGATGTATAAAGTAAGAGTAATGATTTTACACTAGTGTTTTCTATAGTTCTATGAGGACATTTTTTGAAAGTTTCCTTTGAATCCTTCTTTTTCTCTTTGCCTGAATCCTAGACTAGCCTTTTGCTAGCAGGATTTATTGTTGTGATACTTCGTACGGAGTACTCTGTACTGCTCTGGGATTCCTTTGTGTACCCTACACGTGACTCGACATTCCCAGCCCCCTCAATTACATCAGCAAATATCCCGCCCAGGCCACGACTGCCGCCTGATATTCCCACCGACGCGCATCTTCCGTTCCTTCTTGGTTTCTCAGCCAACTCCAAGATATCCCTCGTGCCCATATACCCTCCCCATCTTCACCGTCTTCGATGTCTTGAATCCACACGATCGAGTGATAAACTTTTTATCCTTTTAGTCACATATCTACCTTTTCATACAATTATCGAGTGCGAGCCATCGTACCGTCATTGTTTTCCCGGCTCCAGCGCGTCGCCCTTCTACACTTAACCCCCGCGCCGGGCGGTTCCTTTCGCCTACCGAATTTGGTGAAAGACATATCACCGTTGTAAAGTATCTCGTTGCGACAAACACACCATGTTCTATTCCGAGACCCTCCTGTCGAAAACCGGGCCGTTGGCTCGCGTTTGGTTGTCGGCTAATATCGAACGCAAACTTTCGAAGTCGCATATCCTGCAATCGGATATTGAGAGCAGTGTCCATGCCATTGTTGATCAGGGTCAAGCCCCTATGGCTCTGCGATTGAGTGGCCAATTGCTACTGGGTGTGGTTCGAATTTACAGCCGTAAGGCCCGCTACCTGCTCGACGATTGCAATGAAGCTCTGATGAAGATTAAAATGGTATGCACCCTCCTACATCAATAGTAATTTGGTTCAGTCTAATCATATATCAGGCTTTCCGTCTCACAAACAACAATGACCTGACTTCGACTGTTGTCGCTCCCGGTGGCATCACTCTTCCCGATGTTCTCACTGAATCCGACCTTTTCACTAACCTTGATACGTCTCTGCTCTTCCCTCAAACCCTCGACCTGGAGCCTGCTGCCAAGCGTCCTGGTAACATGGACTTTGGAAGCCAATTCCTCCCAGATAGCAGCTTCCGCCGCTCTGTTTCTCAGGAACCCGCACGCCTTGAAGACCCTTCCCTTGTTGATCTTGACTTGGGTGAGGATGAATTGCCCCTTGGAAATGACCCGACTATGGAAATTGGTCGAGATGCTCCCGCGCCTCGCCCTGTGGAGGAGGATCTTTTCAATGACGCTGGAAAATTCAACGACGACGACGATCTGGGACTGGACCTTGGAGATGATGACGCTCTCGACAAGATGGACCTTGGCGATGATGTCCACGACAATCTGAATGACCTACTCCCAGACGCCCCTATGGATTTCAACAACGATGACGACTTTGGTGGTGGCGAGACGCCCCGCGCTGCCGACAACCGATTCGAACGTGACTCCGAAAGCCCCCTTTCCGATGCCGGATCTGATCAGATGAATCAGCTGGAGGAGGAATTCAACCGAGATGTATCTGCAACCCCCGATGCCATTAGCGCCCAGCAGAGTCAGCGCACCAAGCGCCAGAAGCTTATGGCACTCGA
The DNA here is from genome assembly GCA_928213465.1 of Penicillium sclerotigenum. Lineage (NCBI taxonomy): Eukaryota > Fungi > Ascomycota > Eurotiomycetes > Eurotiales > Aspergillaceae > Penicillium > Penicillium sclerotigenum. Next base: position 66,804 of record CAKMRK010000187.1, on the reverse strand, counting down.
CCAGGAAGTCGCAATCTCTAGCTCTAAGATCAAGGACCAGCAAAACAATCGCTCTTCAATTTTGAAGCCCGCATCATTCTTGCCTCGCGACCCTGTCCTGCTCACCCTTATGACCCGTCAGCAGAATGGCAACTTTGTGTCTAGTGTGTTTGGCGAGGACCGCGGACGTGGATGGGCACCCGAGCTGCGCGGCATGCTCTCTTTGGATTCCGTTAAGAAGGCCGGTGAGCTGAAGCGCAAGCGCGACAGTGGCATTTTTGATATGGATGTGGCTGCCGTTGACGTTCCTGCCCTGGAGCTTGGTGACGAGGAAGCCATTATCCCGATCGATGAGGGCATCGCTCTCGATACGACTATGAACCAGCGCTCTGAGATTGAATTCCCTGGAGATGACGAAGACCACGTCTTGCATCTGAGTGATGACGAAGGCAACAACCAACCTATGGACGAGCTGGACGATACTATGGCGCACCCCGTGGATACCGAGCCGGTCTCGATGGGCACCAAGCACGCTGTGCACATTCTCCGCGAGAAGCTTGGTAGCTCAGCCACTCTGCAGAAGAAGAGCGTGTTGTTCCAAGATCTCCTTCCTGAGCAGCGGTCCAGCAAGGCTGATGCCACCAGGATGTTCTTCGAAGTCTTGGTGCTGGCCACGAAGGATGCTGTTCAGGTTGATCAGGGCGCTAAGTCTATTGGTGGTCCTCTCAAGATCGTTGGCAAGGAGGCACTCTGGGGCTCTTGGGCCGAGGAGAATGCTTCTGGCGCCATGAGCCAGCTCAGCCAGGCTCCGTAGAGGATGTGTCCTCTTGACCAAAATTTCTGGGATCTATTGGCGCATCTTTCTCTTCTTGTACAGCTCAACTTTGGGATGGTTCTATGGAATATCTCGACTTGAGATCCGGTGTTTTGGGGATAGCGGTTCAATTGAATGGCTATCAGGAGTTTAGGGTTGGCTTGGAGACTTAGGACCTTGCTTTTTGTTGGGGTTTTTGTTTGGGCACCTAGTCCCTTGGGAGCGACGTTGATGAATTCATTCTGTTGCGTAGTAGTGTTCGCTCTAGCTTAATCGGACATATCTTTTATTTCAAACACATTTTATTTTTGTCTGGATCGGTTCAGATCTGTTGATGTCGGAGAATTTATGTAGTAGCTCTATACCACATGGCATAACGTTCCCACGTGTTTTAACTTCTTGGCGTCCGATAACAAAATGCCTCAGTTGAAAGACAACGCGTATAGTAGAACGTAGGTAGAATATACATAGAATGATATATATGTTATAATTATACTTAGCTATGTCCAAGGTTATCACTTGGCTATTAATTACTGACTATACGGGATCACTCCCGAGGTCGGTTTCGAGAAAGCGGAATTAGGACCCCGAGAACTAGTTTATCCCCGGGATCGCCTTGATTGATCAGCTTCGGACTTTGGATTTCCATTTTAGACGCTAAGAATAATTCCACTCCCATCACAAGATAGTGACTCACGTATCCACCAGTCAATACATGTACCTAGGTAGCTCCCTACCGTTCTTTTTGTTTTCTATGACTTCATCGTGAAAACAAAAACAACCTAGATGAGCAAGCCTGACCTTTGACATGTCGCCGCGGTCAAGCACAGACGTATCGCAGCCGGACCTCGGCGAAGAAATAGCCCACATTGGCCCCAAAAGACACTCTGGAGATAGGAGCGACGACGAATTCGATCGGACAAAGTCCGAGGATGTAACTTATGCTCCGATCACTTCCCCGGGTACCCACGATGAAGGCAGCGCACCACTCCAGAAACAACGCTCGAATGCGTCTAAATCAGTTGCATCCAGGTCGCTGGAACGCAGCTGGTCATTAAACGATGGCGTCAGTGTTGGCGGCCATGAAGTTGACGAGGCCGCAGCGGCGAACGAGGATGAAGCATATACTGTGGGCTGGGACGAGAACGATCCTATGAATCCGCGTAATATGAGCAAAGCCCGGCGGTGGCTGATTGTTATTATTGTCTCGATGGGTTCGCTTTGCGTGTAAGTATACAGCAGGTTTAGTCTTGCTTTCTCCGCGCTGCACAGATGCTGATCTACTGCATGTAGGACCTGTGCCTCTTCGATGTATACCACGACATATGCCCAATTGATGAGTGAATTTGGGTGTTCGCAAGAAGTTGCGACTCTTGGGTTGTCCTTTTTCATTTGGGGTCTTGGTTCGTGCTGATCTTGTTATCTTCGCGGGCTGGACTATGTTCTAACGGTCTGATCTAGGACTTGGTCCTCTCATTCTCTCCCCGTTGTCAGAATTTTATGGGAGGAGAAACATTTATCTTCTTTCATTCCAGCTGTTTGGGATATGGCTTATTCCGTGTGCGGTGGCTAAGAACACTGCAACCATGATTATCGCTCGGTTCTTCAGTGGACTGTCAGGAAGTGCCTTTTTGAGTGTTGCCGGAGGTACTGTTGGCGACATGTTTGATCGCCATGAACTTGCCTTTCCTATGATGCTCTATACTGCGAGCCCATTTGTTGGACCAGAGGTAGGGCCACTAGTTGGCGGCTTTATCAATGCATTTACCACATGGTATGGGTTTATTAAATTCTGGTAACGATTGAAGCTTACACCACTCGCAGGCGTTGGACGTTTTATGTGCTCCTGATTTGGACGGGAGTGATGCTCGCCTCGATAATATTCTTGGTTCCGGAGACCTATCACCCAGTGTATGTATTTCCTGATCCTGGCATAATTGCAACACTAAGAATGTTCTAGGCTTTTGAGGCGTAAAGCCCAGAAGCTGCGCCAGGAAACCGGCGACGACCGGTGGAAAGCTCCGATCGAAAAACTGCAGCGCTCTGTGGCTCAAACTGTGTTGCGTTCAATGTACCGCCCAGTTTTGCTCTTGGCACTGGAGCCAATGTGTCTATGCCTTTGCATTTTCTCGGCTATCCTACTCGGTATTCTGTACCTCTTCTTTGGTGCTTTCCAGCTAGTCTTTAGCGAAGTATATGGGCTGGTAATCTGGCAGCGTGGGCTCTGTTTCCTTGGTCTATTTGTCGGAATGGTTGTAGCCATTTTGTCGGATCCTATCTGGCGCCGGAACTACGTTCGCTTAGAGCGCAACCATGAGAAAGCCACGAACAAGCTTGATGACTTCCAGCCGGAGTGGCGACTGCCCCCAGGTAAGTTTGACAAATTGTTCAGGTGCCAAGGTTCCAAGAAAGAATGGCTGACTTTGACGGAATAGCGATCCTAGGAGGACCCTTGGTTACTATAGGACTTTTTATTTTTGCTTGGACAATCTATCCTAATGTCCATTGGATTGCTCCTATCATTGGCAGCGCTGTTTTTGGTGCAGGGTAAGATCAACCTTGCAATCTCGCCTGACCACCTTGTGGCTTTTTTTTAGCTTTATGATGCTAATGGATTGTGTTACTGTTAGGACAATCCTGGTCTACTCTGGTATCTTCACATTCTTGGTTGATGCGTATCCAACTTTTGCCGCTAGCGCTTTGGCAGCGAACAGCTTCACTCGGTCATCCTTTGGAGGTATATTTCCACTGTTTGGAATTCAAAGTAAGTTTGTTTGTACTGTCTCTGTGCTGCGACAGGAATTAGAAGCCCGTGCTTTGCATGCAGTGCATCTTCCCAATGCGAGTCGATGCGTTGTATTCAGAACAGGCCGCTCTGTAGCCCTTCTTCAATGCTTGACAGCTATGTTCTTGCCTGCACACAGTTGAGACGTAACGATTATGGCTAACGGCTATGCAGTGTATCACAACCTCGGATATCATTGGGCAACTTCCTTGTTAGCGTTCCTGACCCTTGTCATGACCCCTTTTCCGTAAGTGCTGATTTTGACATGAGTTACTCTTACGCTCTCTTACGTTGTGGCCTACCCATCTACTTCCCCCTCTGTATTTTGAACCTCGAGCAAGGCGCCTCACGGATGAAAGTCTGATATTCCAGTTGCATATGGCACTGACGACAGACAATCCAAGAAAAGCGGTTCTGTCGAACATTGTACTGACATTCATAATAGGTACCTATTCTTCCGGTATGGAAGCTGGATCCGAAGTAAAAGCCGATTCGCGAAATCACAGGCGTGATCAATCCTTCCCTGCAAATCTAATACCACACACATACATTAATTTTTAAGCGGGTTGGTTGCTGGTTGGGTGGCTCCTTTACGAGGGCAGCCACAGGTCTACCCTCGGTGCCATTGCATTTCAACAGTTTGCCAACTGGTTTCGTCTGAACACGGTGTGCCGTCGGCGATGAACATGGCATCCCATGACCAGATGTTGGGAATCTCCCGGGCTGAGAAGTTTTGGCTACTGGGGATGATAGGGTCAGAACCTGGCCTGCAACCATAGATCAAGACTCAACGCCTCCAGTTGCTGTATCATCTGCAGTTCAAAAGCCAATGCAGCAAATCATAGTCAATAATACGCATAATCGGCAAGGATATGTGCTTCATATCCCAGCTCTACTTGATTCCATCTGTAGACATATTGATTTGATCTGGCTGTTCCTGATCCCAAGAAGACCATGAATCCTTTGATATCACTAGCGTGCTACGCCAGAAATAGATAGATCCCACTCCAAGAATAGAAATTGGATGGATCTGGCCTAGGCTTTTAATTCTCCGACGGTAACCCCCAGTCTGCCGGGCCAGTTGCGAAGTATACGAGCGTCATGTGGTCTTGGAATACAGTCACCGGCAATCATCCCCAACCAACTTACCCCGGGCTGGAGACAGACATGACAATCCCTTCTTTCAAATATAGCAACCGTCATAGCTGAGCGATATCTTGAGGACTTTCTAGCCTCGGCAGAGCCACACTCAGCTAACCTCGGAACAAAACGGGTCGGAGCACGTTGCCGAGAACTATGAAAAGCCTGGACCGGGGTTGCTCGGGATTGATTCAGCTTTGGTAAAAAGAATAATGGCTCAATTAGATCTACTTGGATTCAACGTTGGGTAATTACAAAGAACAAAGTATACAATGTATACGGAGTACGGAGTACAATCGACCTGGTTCCCGCACGTGCGCAATTGCCCCCGCGGGGTTATTCGATGTAATAGGTCAGTCCGGTATGCGCGGAACCCGATCTGGTGCAGGATTGTAATTTAACCAATCAAAGACTGTAGACGCGCTTAAATTACCTGTTGTTTCCGGTAATGCTGTGAAAGCTGTAATACTTGGCAAGATCGAATGCCTCCAGTGACCGTTGCCCTGAACGTCAGCATGTGAGTATGATGTACATATATATAGCTCTTTAGTTCATAAAAAGTTAAGCAATATATACTCTTTACTTTCAGGATTTCTGATCAGATAGTTTTTAAATTAAGGCAGGCCCAACGAGGGATTATTTACGTTGGGTAGCAAAAGAGAGAAAAAAAAATAGAAAAAAAAAGAAAAGCCTGTAAAATAATTAGGTAAAATAGTGGCTGTTTTACGAAGTATAGCCCTGCGTCTTTTTTAGAAGTGCGAATATAGCGCTAAAATTCTAATAGAAATCCAATAAATTTGGAAAAGAAAATAGATTAAAAAGGTATTTCATCACTCAAGTCTCATTTAGTCCTTTACAAGTCCTTTACAAGTCCTTTACAATTGGACTGTGTTGTGTTAAGGGAAGGTCCTGCTTAGACACCCAGTCACGGGAACACTCCGATCAGCCCTTCGGGAGTCATCCACTTCTTCTTCGACCTTCCCCGCGAATAATATTTGCCTCTTTTGACCTTCTTTCTTTTCTCCAGCTTCTCGACGGGCCTCGCATCGGTACGGCTATCGCATTTGGAGAAAAAAATTCACATCTTCCCCGCAGCCGAACGAACTCGTCCACCTCTCCACTCCCAGTTCAGCCCGGAACCGTTGCGGGATTTTTCTGTCAGCTCTGCGCCAATTTCTCTCCATCTACAAACCACATTGAAATCCTTCAATGTGTCAGATTATCGTACATCCGTCGCATCTTCAGTCGATTGTCCCCCGTTACACCCGTGACTCGACTCGCCGTGATTCCGGTGCCGATTCCCCACCAACTGTAGTCGCAAACGCGCGATTATAGGAACAACGGATTGGAGACGCCTCCGACCTTCGAGAGGTGACTTGGGTGGATTTCAAGTCTCAACACGGACGATCAGCAACTTGCGATCGTTCCTTTTTCCCTTTTTCATAAGCTGCGCTGAACCTTGTACACGATCCGCTCGCCCGCCGAGATCGTAGCGCGGATGGTATCATCGGTATTGTCGCCACCACGTTTTGTTTTTTTAGATCAACACAACAAGGGGCGGAAAGTGGCCTACGCGGTTTGAAACACCGATTTACCTCACTTTTGTGGACGTGTCCATAGATCACCGTTCTCGGGATACATGCTGAAATGAATATGGAAGCCAAGAACGGCTCCCCGGTTCCTGCAGGGGACTACAGTGGGGATCGTGACTCCGCTGATATCACGGAACACGAACAATCGGACGTAAAACCCAAAACTAATGGAGATAGCAAAGCGGACCGCAAAGCAGCCAATGCCAAAGATCCATCCCGACCGCGACGGAAGAAGGCTCGGCGAGCTTGCTTTGCATGTCAACGAGCTCATTTGACTTGTGGTATGGTGATAGATCGTTCCCCACTCTTGTTAGATATCTGACTAATATATCTTGGGGTTAGGCGACGAACGACCGTGTCAACGCTGCATCAAACGTGGTCTTCAAGATGCTTGCCATGATGGTGTGCGCAAAAAGGCCAAGTATCTCCATGATGCTCCCGACGGGGCGTTGATGCCAGCTGTTAGTAGCAGCAATAACACCAATTTATACAACAACACTCTCCGCAATAATCTGCCTATATCTAGAAATGGTGCAAATGCTGTCAACTCCAATCAGCAGCATAGCCAACAACATCAACATAACCAGCAACCAACCAATACTACGAATAACAACTTTTACCCTACGCCCCAGACGCAGACAGGATCTTACAATCCTTACCAAGAATCCTCCCTGAGCCAAAGCCCTTTTACCACGCAGTCACCCGTTTCGCCTACTTTTAACATGAAGAGCAGTACCAATGGTCGAAACCCGAGTCTTTCATCGACCGTAAACCAGCAGCCTACTCCGGGTGCTCTCTCTGGGGATACAAGTCAGTCCCAAAATCCTTTTGCAGGGCCATTTTTTGATCCTAGTGATCCAGCGCTCTTCAACTTCGATCTATCGAGCATGAACTTCGAGAATCGATACGGTGCTTTGGAATTCGGCATGCTTGGGCATATGGCCACCGGAGCCGCCGGTGACTCTCCTGATTCCGCAGGACAGCGAGGATCGATCGGCCGCAGTGGATCAGCCCAGTTCTCCACACCAGCTCCTGGCTTTGGAGAAAGCCCGGGGAATCAACCTTTCATGTTCGGCGATCCTCTCCTAAATGAATGGTCGACCGGACCGGCCTCGGGCCAGCATGTGAATGTCGGTGGTGTCTATGGCCAAAATGCCATGCTACCCGAACACCTGAAAGCAAATGCGCCGCATGCATTTGCGATCGAAAGTGGGCCAGCAAGCTTCACTAGTCCTGGCTCAGCTCCAAGCCCGAACATTGCAACAGCTGCCTTCGACGACGGCCCATTCAATAATATCGCTCCTGCTCCAAAGTCCAACAGCCTGGTGCCGAACGGACAACGCCAGGTGACAGCATCGATCTTGAAGCGCCCAAATCTGCAGGTTGGTCCTAAACGGCGCCACCGCAATCCTTCCTCAATATACGAAAGCGTGAAGGAGCCCTATGCTTACACAAGTGGCTTCCACAACCTCACTGCTTTCATCCAACGTCGCTTTTCACCGCAAAAGACCGTGCAAATTGCCAAGGCGCTTGCATCTATTAGACCCTCTTTTATCGCAACTACTAAAACCCTTAATCGCGATGATCTCATCTTCATGGAAAAATGCTTCCAGCGGACTCTCTGGGAGTACGAGGATTTCATCAATGCGTGTGGAACGCCGACTATCGTCTGCCGACGCACTGGCGAGATCGCCGCCGTAGGCAAGGAGTTCAGCATCCTAACCGGTTGGAAGAAAGACGTGCTTCTAGGAAAAGAGGCAAACCTCAATGTCAATACCGGTGCTTCGGGCGGACTTCAATCCGGAACAACGTCACGCGGTAGTTTCACACCGCGTGGCTCAACATTAGAGACTTCCGGCACTAGAAGCCCCCAGCCGGTATTCTTGGCAGAGCTCCTCGACGATGACAGCGTCGTCGAGTTCTATGAGGACTTCGCGCGTCTGGCATTCGGCGATTCTCGTGGTAGTGTCATGACTCGGTGCAAGCTGCTCAAATACAAGACTAAGGAGGATATGGAGATTGCACAGTCCGATGATACCGGAAAGTGGAGCAACCACCTCCGTAAGGGTGGTATTGCTGGCGAGGCTGGCATGAACCAGCTTGGTTTCAAGGACGGAAAGGTCGAATGCGCGTACTGCTGGACAGTGAAACGCGATGTGTTCGATATCCCGATGCTCATTGTGATGAATGTAAGTGTAAACAGGATTATTGAAACCCCTCAGGGTCGGTCTCATGCTAATCCGTCATCTTCTAGTTCTTGCCATGCATTTGATTTCTTTTTCTTTTTGGATCTTGGTTCCTGCTCTTGTTTCAAATTACCATTTCATACCCTCGGAGAGACCTAACATCAGGTCTGTCTTCTTTTCTTCTGTTGTTCTACCTGGTACATATTTCCTGGTTTTGGGATTGTATGATTCCCTTTGATCTTGATTTCTTTCGGACCACTGGCTTATGGGGTCTTTTTTCGTCTATGTTCTCGTATATACGTTATGTTTTTTCTTTTGGATTCCTGGAGCCAATTCTAGGATTGTCGATATGCTTTCTTGTTTTATTTTCTTTTTGCGGCGCTCAAAAGGGACAAAAAATGATATCTCTGGGACGGGATCGTTACTGTATGAGCATAATGCCATGATATTGAGTGGGGTCATTTCTGACCTTATTAAACCCTGGACCATCCATGGATCTAAATTTAAACAAAGAAATAAGCTTAATCCAACCTTCGACGCGACCTTGGAATTGCATGTGGATTGATGCCTGATACCTCAGGCGTCCAATTATGTACACAGTCCATCCTTATCGCGATAACCCCCACCACAGAGTTGATCTGGTCCTATTCAAACACACTCAACGCCAGCATCACGCCAAACCATTGTTAAATCACACAATCGGTACACACTAAACGAAGCAAGACTATTAGCAGATCTGTCTGTGTCACTATCCACGCTTTACCATACCCTCACCCAACAGAATCCACGCCATGCGCTCAGACAAGCCGCGTGAACCCGTAGCTGGGCCTACTTCGGGGCCAGAATTCCCTTATCCCATTCGACTGTCAGGGCCAGTAATCAAGGGATTTGGCCGCGGGAGCAAAGACGTAAGTTCATGGATCTGGGAAACCAACCTCGTTGCTATAATCGCATAGCGCAACAGGCACAACAAACCTGCCTCTGACTCACTCTCCCGGATGATTTACAGCTCGGAATCCCCACCGCTAACATCCCCGCCGATGACCTGTCCGAAAAGCACCCAGAGTTGACCACCGGAGTTTACTACGGTGTCGTAGCGCTGGACCCGAAAACATACTCCCATGAGACATCCGAGGGCAGCACATCCACTGCAGTGGTTTTGCCTGCAGTGTTGAGTATCGGATATAACCCTTTCTATAAGAACACCGTGCGATCTGTGGTATGTGATATATGATATACCGGATGAAATACCGCTGAATGTCGAACCGCGCATTTTGGCGGGGTATCGGTACCGGGCTGACGCGGTTGCTCACTTTAGGAAATCCATATCATGCCCGCTCTCACGGAACCATCGCCCACCGCTGCCGGGCAGGAGGGTCAGACTAAGTTCAATCGTTTGCCGGATTTCTATAAAACACGACTCAACCTGCTGATTCTGGGTTATATTCGGCCGGAATTTGATTATGTCTCGCTGGAGGCGTTGGTGGAGGATATTCGGGTGGATTGTGAGGTTGCGCGGGAGAGTCTGCTGCGCGAGGCTTACAAGTGCTATCTCGTTGACAATAGTGAAACATCTGGGAAAGTCCGTGAGGATCGGGGGTGGTTGATGAGTTTTGATTAAGTGGGGTCAGATATATCATGCCATCTGGGGTTGGTGAAATGATTATCCTGCATTGTAATTATTTTTCTATAGTGTAGATCATTTCGCTGTATAGAGATAGAAGAAGGATCTTTTTATTGCCATGTTATCTCGGATTCTACTAGGATGCATATTGCAAGCATGAAGATGTGCCCAGTTGCTAGTTTGGGCAGATTTCTTACTTTCACTTAATCGAAATATAAGAAACCGTTAATAGAATAAGTTTTAAGGCATTGATATAAGCATCCCGCCACTCCCCTCCCCTTGGATGATGGCAGTCATATCATCATATCGAATAAAACCCTTCCTACTTATACTTGCTCAGCCCCTTTAAGTGCCTAGGTGCTCTCCGCGACTTTTACATCGAGCACTACGAGTACCCTAACTCGGACGATGTAGGCTACTAAGTTTCTCTCGTCATGAATACTAATATCAACCTGCCATTCAAGGGGCCATAGCTTTAGACTTATGGTTCGATTGTAATTTTTAGCATTTTCTAGTCCCTATTGACCACTAGAATCTCACAACGACGATGAGACCCTAATATCTCGATCCGTCAGCAAAACACTAGGTAGCAGCCATGGAATCTCAGTAGTATATTGACAAGTAAACACCAGTTTATCCAGAATGCGATCCACGCCTACACTACGTGACAAAAAGACGGATATTATAAGGGAAAATGATGAAACCAGTCTGGCGCACATCTGATGAGCAGCCCAGGAGTCTTCTTAGCGGGGGGTAGTGTGGGACCCGGGTGTGGGGCCCGGGAGGTTGGCGGTTCATATTCTTCACGACGTTCTTGTTTTTCTTTCCTATTTATTTGACCCACCGCACAGGCGAGACGACTTGTCTGTATCATTTTGGGCACCGGTTTTGGTGGTGTTGCCTTCTTGTTATCCAGTCGTATACCTGACGAGAGCACCTATAACCTTTGCGTTCTTGGGTCTAGTAAGATCGGCAGCAGGAACAAACGGCTTGGCACGTGGGTCAATGCCAGACTCCTTCTAGGCGGCGGGGATATGCAGACTAGTGGGTACGAGAAGCAGCAAGTCTTCTAGGCGGCGTTAGGGGCACGCAGAGTAGTAGTATGAGAAAGAGCTACTGTCTTAACCTATGAAAGATCAATATGAGATAGGAGTAATATAGAGTTTGATGCGTGGTGTTATTCCTTTGGAAGGTGCTCTTGCTTGATCTCAATGGCTCATGCCAAGTGTAGAAGCAACATAGATAAGAACAGTTGTATTGCGTTGGTCCTGTTCATGGTGAAGCTTTGTGTGTGCCTTGACTGCGGCACTAGTGGTTGGTTTGGTGGAAGCTAGTGCACCCGGAGTTGGTGCCAGTGCTACTTCTTTTTAATAACCTCAGTCTCATCTTCAGTAACAGCTGCCGTAACAAGAATGTGAATTGGTCCAATCTCGGACATGGAACTATTGATAGAATCTACAATCGACATTGGCCGCGAGAAAGGAGACGTGTCGGACCGGAAAATTTTGCAGATAGTTGGACTGAACTGGCTCCATTAGATGTGTGTGTAATTGTATCGAGAGGCGAAGCGCCGCGTTTCTTCTTTGTCCGAGATCATCATCCGGCTCCTATCCAGCGGTATCTCAATCTACTAGAAGCGTTGTTCATCTTGCTCGGGGCTAGCCAAGACTTGATCGCCCTGTGGCCAACCGACAATCTTCCCGGGCCGTCCTCGCCGAGAAGGGCCACCCCATCAGGTCCCTCGAAGGCGAGCTGTGGGCTAGCTCCAGCACCAGCAACGCCGAGGTACAGAAGTCGCCTTATTAAAAAAAAGACAGACAAAAAAGATGGTGACTTTTAAGGATCTTCCCTTTTTCTATTTGTATCAATATGTATTTTGATGGATATCATTCAACGTGGCCTAGTATAGATGACGTCATACCAAGAAACCCTTTGCTCGGTCTTGACATATGTAATACCAAGAACAGCAATCCGAGCATTCCGAGCCTAAGTCAGATATTTCCGTATACAGAGCGAAATGTTCTCTTCAATTCCTAATCTACAGCTCATCCAACCAACCGCCACATAAAGACTATGGTCAACGTATTCCGACGCCTCACTCGACGCCGAGCCCAAAGCTCTGACAGTAGCCCACCGGACATAGACGCAGATAGTACGGGCCCTAATTCCACAGTATCCCATCCGCATGGAATACATCGGACAGTGAGCACGAGCTCCGGCAATCGCAGCTGGCGATATGAAGAGCCAGCGCCCCGACACCTACTCTTGATCTCCGACACCGTGGCGTTTGATACCCATATAGTCCACCGCTTCCAGTCGGAAGGATTCGATGTGATCTATATCCCGTTTCTCGGCAGCGGGAATGTAGATAAGGACGCAAAAGCGCTGAAGAATGCGGTGCATGAGAAAGAAGACGAACTCGAGAACGGAGAGCGATATGCGATAGTCGGTATGTCTTCTATTCCACTTTATTCGTCTCTATTTCCAAGCTTCAATATTCAAAGCCAATACCTTAACACGGTGTAAGATATAGCACAGTCCCAGCTAACCAGACACCCCAGCATATCACCGACCCGCCTACCTCCTCCTCGCTTTACACCACACAATATCCAGCAACACAAACCCATTCCCACACCTATGTGCCTTGATAGCCTATTACCCCCTTCCCTCAACTGACCAATCCACCTACAAGGGAAAAGAAAACTGCGAACCGCCCGGCTGCTCAGACATAAGTTCAATATTTGGCCCTGCCTCCAAGTCAACATATCTCCCAATCCAAATCCATATCCCAGGCCCCAAAGTCCAGCACTGTGCGCTGTGGCCATGGATCAGTCTCAGTGTCTCCGAAGGCGACGTAACCTACAAGAAAAAACACAGATGCTACGTCTACACGTACCCGGGGTCCAGAGCCGGGTTCGCAGAGCGGGAAATCGCAGAAGAGAAGGAAGGCGAGGTAGACTTGGACCTGAACGCCGACGACGAGATCAGCTCGCAACTGGCGTGGAGTCGGGCGTTGGGGTGTCTGCGCCGCTCGTTCACTGTCGGGGGTCACTGGCCCGTGGTTGATATCGAGACTGTCTGGGAGCAGTACTGGGATCGGGTTGTTGGCGAGCTGGAGCTGCGGAAACGGAATCAAGGTTCTGGTTCGGAGGCAGCGGTTGAGATGTTGACTGGTCATAGCCATTATGGTGAGGTGGGGTGTCCTGCTGGTGAGGTTTTCGTGAAGTGTGTTCCTACCGACGCAGGGGGTGAGTTCGTTTTTCTCCTTCTATTCCTTGCAATGCCTTTCGGGTATTGACTGATGTGTATATTACAGGCTCTGATATCTCAAGCCTGAGAGATTTCTTTGCTCATGCATATATCCCTGCTGGACCGGTTGATCAACATATCCGCCTATTGTCGCGCACTGTAGGTGTGGATCGCATCGTGGATGAGATGTTGTTTGCTTGTCGGCACACTGCTGAGATTCCATGGTTGTTACCTGGTGTTTCACCGACGAATCGAGAGATCAAGGTTATCGTCGTTGTGGTGGCAACCTTTAGTGGCGATCAGATTACACGGCAGAGCCTTTATTGGGATCAGGCTAGTGTGCTTGTGCAGGTTGGATTGTTGGATTCAAAACTTGTGCCGGTGTCAAAAGCTACTACAGGTCATTGAGTGGCAGGTTTTTAAGTCGGTTTCTCTGTCTTGTAGATGACTTCATGGGGGTGAATAGGGACTACCAAGACATTTTCTATACTCATAATCAGCACCGTGTCTCAATTTATCTTGGTCTCCATTCACAAGAATTTTTGAATTCAAGAGGCCGAGAGGAGCTACAAGTTTGAAGGATGTGTGGTTAACAAAGCCACTCGGGCGCTTTAACTGGGTTGACTCGAATGATGCTCTAGGTCTGAATTAGACTGAGTGCATCTCAATTAGTGTAGGGAAAGGCAAGGTGGGAAAGAAACCCTAGGTTGAATTGAGCTAATGAGAGATACAAGATCAAACTCAGTGAGGGGCAGAGGTCCTCTCTACCTTAGGCAGCAAGGCTCAACAATTTGATAGATTTCTTTAGTAGTGATGATCTCTGTGAAGTTCTATAAGAAAGGGAAATTTCTGAATACTTTTGGAAAATACTACGTTCGAATCTCGAGTAATAAACACTTTTCTGTTCCTAACCTTCACGGCAAAAAGTTGAAATGTGTCAGGGGTAGAGAAATATTATCTACAACAAAATTGTCCTGGCAATTTCCCACCAAAAAAAGGCTTTTTAGTCAACTTGGGATTCGCCAGATCTGCTTCTTAAAGTAGAGCACCCAGCTGGGTGCTCCCTAAACGGCTAGGCCAAAGTCAAGCCAGAAAAGAATTTTATATAAGAGGCCATATTCTAGATAGTACAACGAAGAAAAAAAGAAAAAACATATATTGGCTTTGCTTTCTACATTTTCAAAATCAATTCTAATTTTTCTGTCGTCTCAAATTTTCACTTGATCACTGCTATATATCCTTTTCGTGCAATTGCAAGCTTCTTTCTTTATTATCCTCTACATCACACTTCCCGACGCAATGGGTCTTTCTGTCGAAGCTATTATCGCAATTGTGGCGCTATTCGTCGCTATGATCCAACCATTATGCTCTCTGTGGAAATACATATCAGACAAGAATCCCAAGCAAGGTATGTCGGAGCTCGTTGTCTCTGTTCATTCGCTTACTGTCGATTTCTATAGAGGTTATACCAATGCGGACTATCGAAAACACATCCACGCACATGCCACAAGACTTAGAATGGCAGCCCTATAATGGAAACGGTATGATTGACCTAAAGGTGTCTTCTACGGGACATATGGCTAACATATTTTCTGCTATTTATCCCTTCGTCTGAATCTATCTCTCGGACTTCCTCGTAGATCATCATGAAAATTTCCCCATATATAGAAATAGCCTCCAAAACCTTATCGACTGGGGTAGTGTTGACTGTTGCCATTACCCCTATAGGTGAGAATCAATCCTTCCCCCAGGGATAGTTAGCGTCGGAGAAGTCGCGGATCTTGCGCAAAAGATTATCCCGCACGTTTTTGCGGGGATAAGGGACTATGCGTCTTAAGGCAAGTGGTTAGTTTTTACTCTTCACAATTCACACGAAAAAACGTTAACTCACATCTCATTATGGTTTTTCACGACACGATAGATCTCATGAGGAAAATCCCGCTCGATCGCGCCCGAATGACCAATTTTGTCGATGTCGATCACAATATGAAACCTCGTGCCTACTTCACCATTTGAAGGTTGAAAGTGCCAAAAATGCTTCTCTTCAAGGGCCTCCTCTGCAGGTCGTTCATTGAAGATCATGAAGGCCTTCACACATGCAACAATCTCTGGGTATTTTATGTCTGGGAAGTCCCTTTCCAGAAGTCGCAATATCACTCTCTTAGAATACATAATTTATTTCGCAAGCGGACGTAAAAGATATGGAAAAGGAAAGAAAAGTTGCTACGGTTGAAATTCCCACTCCTATTTATAAACCCCACAAAGCTCACCTGACCTGACTGCTGACTTTCATCGACCCCTTGCATTGATCATTGTTTTAAAACCAGGTGATTCCACCGCTAGACAAAATGGGTGGCATTTTCGGGACTAAAATAGCGACACCCTCTATTAAATTAAGTTAAGCGCAACAGTCGTATTAACAACAGTAATATAGTAATATCTTTGGACTTAACTTGATCTAGTAGCTGATATAATTTTAGGTGTCGTCGCCGATAGAAAGTTCTATTTAAATCGTTACAAGTTTGGAGTCTTAGAACGTGCTCCTAGCCGTCCTAGCTAGCTGTATAGGCGTTGAAATAGCCTATTTCTTAGCCATTGTAACAACTTTGACAATTGTGACGGTCCGGGGCAATTTGGTTCTGGACGTATAGGATAATGGCACGGGGGAGGCGACCAATGCATGTAGGTTGCTAAGACTGGCTGTCCTCGACAAACGATTTTATATTGTTGGCATCCACTACAATGCTTTCCTTACTACGTGGAAAATACCAAAACCCCATGTGAGATCGCCATTTAAGCTGTCTTCAATTACGATCTTGAGGCGGCTCACGCATGGAATCAATCTGTCTGATTCTATGGTCTTTGTTTGTAGTTAAGGACTAAGCTCTGCTAGGTGCCAAATTCCACTATAAGATCTTCTATACCGTGAACACAACGCGTGTAAGTCTGTTATGAGTCTGTCGTGGGACATATATTCGGGAAATCGAAGCAAGTACACGTCTTCGACGAGGATAGAAACTAGCACATGAGTTACATAATGCCACCAATTTCAGTGTCCTGATTCAGGCAGCAGCAAAGTGACAATGAACTCATAGGTAACTACCACTATAACTCTTTCCACAACTATGCACGGAATATTGATGGAAATCCCCTCGTTCACGTTCACACTATTCTCCGAATTCCGAAAATTCGGAGCTGCTGGGGGTGATGCCTTGGCACACCGGGCATTTACCGGAGCACCCTTTGTCTGCATCAGGGTAGATCCGAGGAAGATCGCGAACTTTGCCGCTTTGGGGTTCGCAGTAGGCTTTATCGGGGCGCTGCTCAGATGCGTGGCAGCGCACGACCGCAGCATAGAAGGTGCAGCCACAGCCACCCGGACCATCATTAGACTTCCGCAAAGCCCATAGTTGGGCCCGGACCTCAGGCCCATAACCCAACCCGTAGTGGGCTATGGGCCTAACCTTCGAAACCCGACCTAACCCGTAGCCCATTAATGGGGGCCTCATGGGCCCCCATTAAAGCCCATTTCTATACATAACTACGATCTTGGCGTTTATAAACCTGCTGATTAATGCCTGTTTTTTACGTATGTTCTGGTCTGTAAGCTTACCATGGAAGATCTCGGCCCGAAGCCCAATCCGGGCATTCAACTTTGATGTAGTATCAACATGTAGTAGATATATATATACTATGAAGTAGGTGCATCTTTCTATTGAAGTAGGAGGGATCTTGCCCGCGGGCGATAGCCTAAGGCCACCGAATAATTAGTATGTAGATAGTTTAACCTCACTTGATATCTAATCAACCGATCTTATCAATCTTATCAATCGGTCGGTCAATTCAGTCAATTTAGTGAATTCATTCAATTTATATGAGAACTCGACTACTGTTTTAAGCTTAGGCGGTAAATTCAATACTCAAAAATACTAGGAAAATCTACATTATTTATATATCTGCCAAGCATTGGCATATTTATATTGTTTGGGGCCCATTAGGCCCCCATTAAAGCCCTATAGGCTTTCACCCCGGGCCTATAGCCCATCGATGGGCCTAAGGACCGGGCCTAAAACCCGGCCCATTTACGGGTTGGGTCGGGTTGGGCTTTGGGCTTTGTGGGCCGGTGCGGAAGTCTAATAATAATAGTCGTACTGGCCTATTGTAACAGTTATCTAATCGGTTTCGTTAAGCTTGGCTTCACTTTTCTTCGGCATTTTACCGGCGGAGCAGTTTAATATTATTAGAAAGTAGAGCGGCGACGCCGAAGATATGGAATTATCTAGGGATGATATCTAAACGAGGACTTAGACTGCCTTTATATCTTTTATCCATGATATACGCGCCGAGGGCGCCGATATATGATGAATACTTACTCCTGTAAGGGCCCTAAACCTAACCTGGCTAGTGTTGTATTCAATGCTCCAACGCGAGCGCTGGGTGAAAAGACCACGATTTTCCCTCAAAAGACCACGCACAATCGTGGTCTTTTCGCCGTCAACCCGACTTACTCCGTATTACCACGCCAGATACTAGCAATTGTGACTAATCAAAGGTGTATTTGATTGGCACAAGTTGACATTTGACATTTCTTTCCCTTTTTTTAACCTCACCTCTTACATCTTCACACGCTTTAACCCTTTATCCCAACATGGCGGAAATTTATTCCGCTCAAGAGATTATCAAGACGTTGAATCTCTCCCCACATCCAGAAAAGGGGTACTACATCGAGACCTTCCGCGACCGCCATGCATCAAACGATCGCTCACATAGCACCTGCATTTATTACCTTCTTGAAGGAAAAAGCGGCCTCTCGCAATGGCACCGTGTTCTCGATGCCGTTGAGGTTTGGCACTACTATGCCGGTGCCCCTCTCCAACTTTCACTATCCTGGAACGATGGGAAACCAACCCGGGACACGATTCTGGGGATTGATTTTACAAAGGTGAGTTAATTCTCTAGATATACACAGTGGGACCTCCGAAGTATTGGGCATTGTGTACCTCTATATAGAAGGCGATGTGTGAAGGTGAAATGCCCAATCCTTGAGAGGTCCCACTGTATTTGGTCAGTGTGTTTTGCGGCTCAACAATGCTCAATTTCCATTGATACAGGGCCAACGGCCACAGGCTATCGTTGAGCGTGGAGAGTGGCAGCATGCGAAAAGTTTAGGAGATTGGACTCTCGTGGGGTGTTCAGTATCTCCGGCATTCTTGTTCGACTCGTTCGAGATGGCTGAAGCGGGGTGGGAGCCTCGCTCGGACAATGCTGTTGAAGGCGAGATCACCGATGACTAGTTAATGCGTAGGGCTTGATAAGAATATTCGGGTAATAGTTTTCTCAATTGGAATCCCAAGTCAAGCTACTGAGCTTTTCTATAACTATACTCGAGCAGTTTCCTATTTATAGACTACAGCACCATACTTGATGCGATCCCTTGGATATATATATATATATATATGTACTTGCTTGGCCTCACGACTACGATATTGAATTTTCGAGACGGAAAGAAACTGTGGCTTTGGGCTGATTCACATTATGAAGGCAAAAATGACACGTTAACCGCTGTCGTAAAACTCAAGTACATAGTAGAATAAAGAACACGGATATGGCTGATACAGGAATTGGTCCTGAGAGTGGCTAGTTGATCCTGAACGTGGGCCCTGAGTCAGAGCCTAGGGACCACTTAGCCTTCATAATTCAGTCTTGATATGTGAACAAAGGGCAGATCTTCTCAAGTAGCTTAAAGATATAGTAGAACGTGAAAAGAAGCTGAGTCAATGAGCGTTCAAATCGCCACAATCTATGGCTCGGAGTAGAGAGACCACTTTCTCCACCTCGTATGTCCGTGCATTTCCTAATATATTGAGGGCAAAGTATAAAATCACAATCAGCTTTGGTAGTATTGGTCTATTTTTATCTCTTCAGGCAACACCTGCTAAACTTCATAAAAAAAGACATGTCAAACAGAGATTCCAGCATGGGCCACGGGAGGTAGCCTTAGAACGTCTTGGAAACTCAAGGGAGGAAGGAGGATAACTGTGGGTTCTTATTTGCTCTACTTTTGTATGGTACCCAGAACTCATGGGTCTTGGGCATATAACCAGAGGTTTCCTCGAAGTTCCCAGTGGAGACAGTCGTGGAGCTTTGTTATCACAATTCTACTTCTCCTAGATGCTCTAATCCTAATATTACAGCCCCAATAAGCCCCGCAGCTCAACCAGTTTCTTGCTCACACCGCCAGCGCTAGCCAACGTTTTCCGGCTCGCCTCCTGAGCAATAGGAATGACATCCTCAATGCGCACAGAAGGGTCCTTCGCCAATCCAGCCACCACAACACCTAGCAGCGTATCACCCGCCGCATTGACACTGACAATGTCATCAGCGCCTAGAATAGTAGCAGGCGCAAACAGACGCATGTAGACACCGCCGAAAGGCACGTCCGACGAAGGCGACGCACGAGCAAGAATGTACGGCGCAGACTCCGGATCCGTAAGACGGGGATCACCCGGCGGCAGAAGCTGAGTGAGGAGGGCGCCCGCACCACCGAGCTTAGTAACAATACAGGGAATGAAAGGGAGCAGCTGAACAGTCTGCTGGGGAAGGCCCTCGTCGACGAGAGACGGCGAAGTGAGCGCAACGAGGCGCTCGCGCGAGCCCGTCGGAGACATATTCATCGAGTTAATGATATGCCACCATCCCGCGGACTCGAAAAGAAGCGACTCCCGCGCAGCGGTGTACATAGTCGCCAGCTCGAGGCGGTTCGGACACGCAAGACTGATAGCATTATCTGGCACGGTCTGAGTAGCACCGATCGTTGCGCCGGTGTTGTTTGCACCGCTGCCGAAGAGACGTCTGGATTTGGCGGTTGAAACGGGCTCGAAGGCTACGCGTGCGCCGTGGTGGCGTGCTACGGCACTCCACTTGGCTATCACGTCGGCCCGCCAATTGGCGTCGACAACGACCCATTTTGGCTTTGTGCGTTCGAGGAGAGGTTCCCAGAAGCCGTCGAAGTCCAGCTGGGATTCGGGTAGCTCGACGATGCCCATGTCGGCCATGGCTACTAGGAGGTCCTTTTTGATGTCGTTGATTGCAATGTATTGCGCTGTGCGGGTGGATGGCGTCGCTGGGAGGACTTGGATGCCTGCAGTGTTGAGGTCTTCTTTTTCAAGCGTTGATAGTGCGGCGCGGCCGCTGAGATCGTCTGCAACCACGCTGCAGAAGAGGACGTCGCTGCCTACGTAGCTGGCTGCAACGGCTACGTTGTGGCCAACGCCGCCTAGGCTTTGTCCGATAATTGCTGGGTTGGAGGTATGTGGTACTGGTGCAATCTGTGTGGGTTCGTCTCCAAATGGAGTGTAGTCGCAGGATAGGTCGATGGCTAGAGAGCCAGCTACCACGACATCTGCCTTTAGCGTCGGTGTAATAAGTGCCGCAGTGCTAGTTGGTTCGGGGATATCTTCAACTTGCGAGGCAACTTGACCTGGCAAAGCTACACCTGGGATTGATGGCATGTGTCTATAGGGAAGGAGATCTCCGAACTTAGCATTGATTGCGTCTTCGTATCTCGTATCTAGAAACAAAACTCACCGAGACCCTGTTCCTAGGTCAGTTTGTTCAAGCTTGGCAAGTTCCACAGCTACTAGGGTTGCACGCTTGACATTGGACTCAACCAAGGCCCGATTAGCGACTACGCTCTTTCCACCGCTTAGTTCTTTGATCTTAGCAAGCACAAATGGCGTGTTGTCACTGCCGTGGTAACCCTCTACATGGGAAAGGCGGATAGCTTCTTCAATCACAAGATCCATCTCGGCCTTGGGGATTGAGTGCTCCAGGGGGACGGGGTTGGCAAAGTGGATGCCGGAGGATACTGGAAGCTTTGACTGTGCGTCTGGAGACTCTGTTAACAACGCTGTAGCTTTCAACGCATGGGGGTAAACTTACAAACTATCGCAGCAGCTTCAGCTTCATTTTGGATGACCCGGGGACTGCGGATACCGCTATCTCGCGTAAAGAAAGCAGGGAAGTCAACAGCGCCATCTCGGCCATCAGCGAATGTACCCACGCAGACACCTTCGGTCTCGAGGTATTCGAGGGTTCGAGGAATGTCTAAGAAGCTCTTGCACCCAGAGCTA
Organism: Penicillium sclerotigenum; assembly: GCA_928213465.1. Taxonomy (NCBI): domain Eukaryota; kingdom Fungi; phylum Ascomycota; class Eurotiomycetes; order Eurotiales; family Aspergillaceae; genus Penicillium; species Penicillium sclerotigenum. The sequence continues at coordinate 45,303 of CAKMRK010000187.1, read as the reverse complement.
ATCACCGTCACGGGGGTACGTCCAAGTTCAGTAAGGTCGGCTATAATAATCTGTCAATAATTTGGATGCTTGTTTTGTCTCCACGGTTTTCCCTACCAGAGATATCCATTGAGCTTTCTGCTCCGCGATGCACACCACCTAGAGCAAGTCAGATGGGCTACATTTTCTATTGAACTTCGACAACAAGATTTACCTAGTCCACCAGTACCAAAGATCTTGATACCAGCTAGTTCTGACAGGATCATCGTGCCCGAGATTGTAGTACCGCCGTACATTGGCTTACCAACCATGCCCTAATATGGATCAGTTTCAGTCCTCTGGGGCATTGTAATAGCTAACTCACCAGGCCACAGATATATCCTAGATCCCTACGGGACACTTTTAGGGCGCTCTTCTCTTGAGCTGTCGAGGCCAGCTCGATAAGCTCTTCCGTACTCAAACCGACTTTGGCCACACCCCCAAGGATTCCTATGGTTGCAGGAACTCCGCCGTTGGCTCTCACAACGGACTCCAACGATGCGGCAAGAGCAATGTTATCAGGATAAGGGAAACCTACAGCCGATCAGTCTTAACTCCCCGCTTTTGAGCGAAGCTCTTCAACTCTAGGAATGAACACAGAAAAGACTCACCGTGTGTATAGATTGTCGTCTCGAGGGAGACGACTGGTTTTCCCGTAGCAACAGCATCACGCACCTCTTCTGACACCTTAAAAAACTTGCTCTGGGCAAGGCCATGGTAACGACGAGCAGACGACAGTTGGGTTCCCCTCAAACAGCCGGACCTTAGAGCAGCTCGAGAGGCGAACATCGTGTGTGACAGCATGATGGTAACCTAGAAGAGGATTCAGCTGTACCTACAGCTAATTCCGACCTGCAAGTCAAGTACGCAAGAAGTAAAGATGCGAGATGAGGAGAAGCTAGGCCCTTATCAGCGATAAGCCGGAGTGCGCGATGTGGCCGCTTCGGCGACCCTAGTATACAATGGGGACCACGTATCATCAGCTTCGCAAGCTTCCCAAAGTTCATCGACCAGACACAATCACAACTTGGATTCTTGAACCTTTTGAACCTCGGAGAAATTGTGTCCTCCAGGTACTCATAATGAGGTTTTTCACCGCCACGGTGCTCGGGCTGCTGGCGCCCAGCCTATGCGCCGCAACCAACCTTACTGCGCCTAGTCGATTGGATCTTCCGTCCGGCTTCAAACCCCCACAGGTTTTCAAAAACACAAATTTGGTTCGGAATACCAATTTGGAGAAGAGCTATGTGCGGGAAACGATCAATGTTGTTGTGGAGAATGTCGACAAGAAGGCCCAGAACGACTACTACATCCCTTTCCCTGCTGAGGTGTTCGACCGTATTGGAGGCTTCGAAGTGAGAGATAAAAAGGCTCCCGAGAAGGGACGCTTTGATGTGGACTATACTGAAGCTGTATCATCTGAGTGAGTATCAATTGGGAGGCCAATGACCAGCCACGCAATAGGCGAGGCACATACACCATGACACCAGTTCTAACATCAATTGAAACAGTGGCAACCAATACTTCGTTATTCACCTACCCGAGCCTCTGGCCCCGAAGTCGCAGATTACCCTTGGAATCTCGTATTCCGTGCTTTCCTCTCTCAGCCCGCTTCCCGCCACCATCGGACAGGCAGACAAGCAATACCTCACCTACTCCTTCTCCGCCTTTATGCCATCCGCCTACACGACGGATACACAGAAGACCAAGCTGAAGTTCCCCAGCACCAATGTGCCGGATTACACAACCACTGATGGTCTCAAGTCCGGCTCGGACCCCGAGCGCAAGGGTGCCACGTACACCTACGGCCCATATAATACGGCTGAGGTAGCCCCGGGCACCGAACACCCAATTACCGTCCGCTACGAGTTCACTAAGCCCGTAATCACCGTAAACCTTTTGGAGCGTGACTTGGAGGTCTCACACTGGGGCGGCAACCTTGCAACCGAGGAACGATACTGGCTGCGCAACAACGCCTCGAAGCTGACCAACCAGTTCTCGCGTGTCGATTGGACCTTCACCACCTACCAGAAAGCGCCTACTTCGGCGGTTCGCGAGCTGACATATCCGCTTCTTCCCGGCTCCGCCGACCCTTACTTCATTGACGATATCGGTAATGTCTCAACCAGCCGTTACCGTCCGAGCGTTGGTAAGAGCGCGGGTAGCTTGGAGCTGAAGCCCCGCTACCCGATCTTCGGAGGCTGGAATTACAGCTTCCGTGTTGGATGGAACAATGACCTTTCTTCGTTCCTCCGCCGTGCTGCAGGTGTCGACTCCGACTCCTATGTCCTTAAGGCCCCGCTCATTGAGGGACCTAAGATGGCCGAGGGCATCCAGTATGAGCGTGTGATTGTGCGCGTTGTTCTTCCAGAAGGTGCTCACAATGTCCGCTTCGAAATCCTTGAGGGACCCAACAGCAATGGCCTTCCTGGTGCGAACCACATTCATGCTCACGTGAGCTCGCTCAAGACTTACATGGATACCCTGGGCCGGACTACATTGACCCTGGAGGTTGACAGTCTGACCGATGAAGCGCGTGACTCTAAGTTTGTGGTATGTATTGATCTGTATTGTCACTTGTTCATCTCGCAGTTATGCTAACTTGCCATTAGGTTATGTACGACCACACCATGGTTGATGCCCTGCGCAAGCCTTTCACTATCTTCGCGGGACTGCTCACGGTCTTTGTCGCTGCCTGGGGCATTGGCAAGATTGATGTCAGCATCAAGAAGCGGTGAACGGTGTGAAATGGGTTCATATCAATATCATATTGTCACTTTTCTATAGTCGTGTCCAAGTGATGTCACCAATCGACTTGTATGTCTACAACATTTCCCAGATTCCCAGATTCCAAGGTCATTTCCAAGGCCCGTGTAATCCTTAAGTTAGAGTCGCCCCTTCCTCTAGACGTACCTTCCTACCTGGGTACACACTATCAGATCGCAATTGTAAACAAAAGTTTATACCGGCTCTCCACCTGTTCAGGTATTTTCCTCACTCTACTCTTCCATTCTTTCATCCGTCGTCCCTCATCCCTCTTTCCCCTCACTCTCCGCGCATTTCATCACTGCGACCATGCTTCAAATCAAGCATTCGCCGGACAAACCACGTCCACCCCCCGTCGACGACAACACCACCCAAGACTCCCCATCCAAAGTAAACCTGTCTTCGACCCGTAATCCCCTCGGTCCAGTGGTAGTATTCATCGCCCGAGCCTCAAACTTGAAGGACCACAACTACCCGAACGCAGAAATGAACAGCAAGCAAATGCACGAATACCTACGCTCACTTCTGATAATCACAGTCGCCGAGCACCGCAAGCGATTCGGTCTCCTGGGTCTCCGTCCCCACAAGATGCAAACAATTATCCAACCCGCGCACAGCCGAATCCCAGTCATCAGCCGAGCTGGCAAGTACCTAGGAATGGCTCTCGAGGAAGCCCGCGCATCCAAGACCGAGTGCATCTTCGTCCTGCACGGCTGGGATGGCTGGACAACCGACAAGATGACCATTGTGCACCTCTGCGAGCAATTCCTGGACGTTCCTTTCTCCTTGCATGTTTATGCGAACCGCGGCACGCCTCGTGAGTTCTTCGAGGTTAATGCTCACAAGGTCAATGCGTACTTCAGGCATGTGGTTACTGCGGAGGATCCGAGTGTTGTTGATGATCGTTCCACTGCGCTTTACATTCGCATCCTGGAGGCTCTGCCTACCCTGCAATATGCTAAGTATTACCCCGTTCTTTCGGCGGTGGAAAGAGATAGTCTGGCCAAGTACGATAAGCGGTTTGCTGGGATTTACGGGGAGGATGAACTCGAGGTTCAAAAGCTTGAAGTTGCGAATTCTGATGCGACAAAGCCCAGCGCTTAATGTGGTATCGGCAAGTACGAATAACAATGCTGAGTTTGCATCTTTAGCGACGGATTGACTCGAAATTTCTTATGTAGTTTGATATTTTTCAGAAGGGTCGAGGAAGGATGACATTGTGATTGGAAGCGAGGCTGGATGAGGCTCTGGGCCGTTAACATGTCGGAGGCTGTCAATTGAGCAAGCAGCTAAATCAATACCAGATCTTTTTCGAACTGTTCATAGCACACGATAACTTTGATATGTCAGGGGATATCTTCCAGCAAGCGACCGCGTACGGTTCGTCAAATTAGACTGAGGTAGTAATTGTACAGAAGAGCAAGATATTGTGGTCATGACGCAGAACAAAAAAAAAACAAACTACCTAATGCCATCCATTGACCGTAGCCGTCCCAGCAAGAAGCTCATCAAGCTCCTCTTTTCGGCTCTTATACAAATCTTGAGCCTCTCGCTCACGCCGCATAACAAACGACACTGCTTCGCGGAGTCTCTCAAGTCGCCGGGTTAGAGCCGACTCCTCGGAGATCTGGAGTGTACGGAAAGCGTCTAGTTCATTTTCAGCGGCGGGCAAAGCAGCACTAGCCTCCAAAATCTTCGACCGCAGCGTCTTGGCACGGTTCTGGTATCCGCCGTAGTGCAAAGACAGCTTCTTTTCGAGCTTGTTTCCGCGCTCGGCAGTAGCAAAGAGGGATGTTTGGACAGTGTCAAGGGCCGCATTCATGCGTTGTTCTTCTTGGAAGGCGTCCTGCTCGTCATCCTCGTAATCTTCAAGACCGGGCAGAGACTTAGCGCGAGCTGAAGACCAGCCATCGTCGAACTTCTCTTGCCATTCCGACTGATGTGCTTCGGTGGAAGCAATCTCGGCGGCAATAGAAGCTCGTGCTGCGTCCAACAACCGGTCGTCTAATTGACTTAACTTTGGTGCTTGGCCTTCGACCTTCGCGTCGGGGACGGGGAATTTGCGAGAGTCGTGTGCAATCAGGATGGCAGCTTCGTGGGCAATCAGGCCTTCGATGGTGCCGCTGACCTGGGAGGCACGTTGCAACAAAGCGTTTAGATCCAGGACAGCGGGACGAGGTAGGCCACGCTGGTAAACTTGTGATTGACGCTTGAATTCAGCCTTGGCGGCCTTCTCCCGTGCTTCATTGTTACGCCGATCACGCTCGGCCGCATCCTCTTCGCCAACCTCCGCAGATATGGAGGGCTCAGCGGACTCAGATGGGGCATCAAATTCCAACTGGGATTCTTTGGGCTTGGGAAGCGAGCTCAGCTTGCTGCGCAACTGTTGGCGAATGAAGTTCTCGTGGATTTTAATGTCTCGGGGTGTGCCGCCAATGAGCTGGCCACCTTCTCCCTCCCGGTTAAGAGCTAGGTGGTCTCGCGGGGTGCGCAAGGGCGTAGCACCCACCCCAACACCGCCAGGCATAGGTGTTGCACCCATGCCATTTGCCTGGCGGAATGGCGTGGCCATGGGATTGGGAGTGACAATCGCTTGTCGCCGAGGAGCAATCCCATCAAATCCAGTTGAGGAGCTACCCTCATAGAGAGGTGTGTTATCACCTCCCAGGAGCGAAGACTGAGTTTCAGTCAAAGCTCGAATGTTTTTGATTTCGTTGGCGATGCGATCCTCCTCAGGTGCAGCTCGCGGGGTTCTAATAGGAGTTCCTCCAACAATAGCCGAGTAATTTCCAAGGAGTTCCTCAGTGCCTGCTTCATCGGAGCTCATTCGACTAGCTTTATCCCCAGCCATTCCCATCTTGATAATATCTTCCATTTCGCTTTCGCTGACCTGCGGTGCTGGCAAGTTCAATCCTCGTCGCTTGCTGCTCTGTTCAGCCTCGCGAATCTTCTGCATTTGACCTGCTCGTGCAGCTGCAGCGGAGGCGGCCGAAGCGCTGCTTTTATCGTTCTTGCGCTTCTTGCGCTCCGCATCATCGTCTTGGTCACCCTTTCTTTTATTTGCCAGTTGCTGCTTCCGAGGATCAAACGCTTCTCGTTGGCGTTCATTCTGATCTTTCTCTTCCATTGTATCATAGAATCCAGGAGCGGCTGGCTTTTCAAATGGAATGTCTGCATTGTAATCCATCTGACCGGGCTTCCGGGTGACAACCTTGACGTTGATGCCAGCATTCTTGAGTTCGCGACGCTTCTGGAGAACAGCCAGTCGGCGCGACTCTTCTAATTGACGCTCTCGGGCCTTTCGCTTGGCCTTTTTACCCTGTGTGTTGGCGAGACGAGCACGCGCTTCGCTCAGCATTTCTTTCTCATCTTCATCCAGATCAATAGTGTCGGGACGGGCGGGCTTGGACTCAGGGTCGGGGTCGATTTCACCGGGTCTAAAAGGTATCAGCAACACGAACATCATGGCCTTTAATAAAATTCACGTACCGTAGACGACGGACATCGTCCGCACTGGGGGCGGCGCTCTCCTCGCCCGGTCCTCCCAGACCGAGCTCATCATTTTCGCGGGATTCAGCTTCATCCAAAAGTTTCTGATAGCGTTCAAGACATTGTGTGGCAGTGCGCCCGACGATAGGAGCAATTGTACGCCATTGCGTGGGCATCAGCTTTGCAAGATGAAGCAGTTTCTCGTCCTCTTCCCGGGACCATTCGACCTTGCGAATACCCGGGTCCAACCATTCGATCCAGCGCGCCTTGCATTGCTTGGGGGTTTTCCGTGCGAGTAGGGAGGAGACTCGAGCCCACTGATTGAGACCATATTTGGATACCTGCAATCGAGTCAGTTTTTGTCCCATCCAATGTTGACTAGGTAGGTTCCCAGTGAGTCAGAAATAACGTACAGCTGCCCGAAGCACTTCATCCTCAATGTTGGTCCTAACGATATGTTAGCGATGAAAGCTCGTGGGCGGATTCCAACGGTGGCACTCACCAGACACCTCCTTTGACGACAGGCATGGTGTATGATCGCGCTCAGCGCAGTGTCAAACCTTGGGAAAGCGATATTAAAATATCAAGGGTACCAGCAGAAAGATGGAAAATGACAACCGACTCGCGTACAGGGAGTTCACGCGCCGTAAGTGATGACAGCTTGAAGCCGAAGAAAAGCGAGTTCGCAACCAAGCGCGGTAAACGTGGTAGCCGCGATCACCGCCCCCGCGCGTGCTGAGATAAGCAGATCCAGAAATTTTTTGGACCAGAAAAAAAGATAAGCCAATATTTTCGTACTATCATCGTTGACTGTCTGTCTGTGTTGTTTTCCACAATGTCGGCCTCAGTGAATGCCCCGCAGCAATTTAAGCAAACTTCCCGTAAGGGCAAGAAGGCGTGGCGCAAGAATGTCGATATCACTGAGGTGCAGGAGGGTTTGCGCGATCTGAAGGACGCCGAGATCACAGGGTAGGCCTATCTTTGCTCTCTTTTCTTTTTTTTGGCTGTTCACTTTTCAATTAAGATTCTAATATTCTTTCTCTACTAGTGGTCTTATTTCCGAAAAGCCTTCCGATGAGCTTTTCGTCCTCGATACTGTCGGTGATGAAAATGTGCGCAAGTCTATCGCCAAAAAGCAAAAGAAGCCCCTCAAGTCAGACGAGATCCTTGCCCAGCGGTCAATGATCCCCGCGCTGGATGGCCGGAAGCGTGTAAACCCGAACGTCACCGATGGAGTCATTGAGCCCAAGACGAAGAAGCCCAAGAGCGACTGGGTTAGCCGCAAGGAATATCTCCGCCTGAAGCAAGTAGCAAAGGAGGGAAACCCCCTGGGAAAGAAGACCGAAAACGATTTCTACGATCCCTGGGCGGAAGATGCCGAACCCACACTCACGTACGACGACCCTCGCTTTGACTTCCTTCAAAAGCCCAAGCCCAAGGTTGAGCCGGTCACATTAAAACACGCCCCGGTCTCGCTCGCTGCCAATGGGAAGCCCGTCCCTTCTGTTAAGATGCCGCACGCCGGAACCAGTTACAACCCCGTGTTCGAAGAGTGGGACAAACTATTGGAGACACACGGTGCCAAGGCGGTTGAGGCTGAGAAGCTACGCTTGGAGGAAGAGGCCAAGGAAGCTGAAAAGCAGCGTCTGATTGAGGAGGCCCGGAACGACAACGGCGAGGTGAAGTCGGATGATGAGAGTGCCTGGGAGGGCTTCGAAAGCGAGTACGAGAAGTCCGAGTGGCTAAACAAGAAGCGCCCCGAGCGGAAGTCCAAGACACAGCGCAACAAGGTCATTCGACGCAAGGCAGCAGAGGGGAAAGCGAAGTGGGAGGCAGCGAGGGTAAAGAGAGATGCACAGGCCGAGCATATTCTCAAGATCGCCGAGCAAGTCAAGCAACGGGAGCTCGAGCGCGCGAATCAATCGGATGCGGATGAATCTGAAGATGGTGATGACACTGTCCTCCGCAGGAAGCCCTTTGGTGGCAAGAGAGCGTACGTTTTTGTTCATTTCCTATGCCTATCTTGCGACTAACAAGTTATTTTAGTGTACCCGAGCAGCCATTGGAGCTGGTGCTTCCTGATGAGCTGCAAGATTCTCTACGTCTCTTGAAGCCGGAAGGAAATCTCCTGGATGACCGATTCCGAACATTGATCGTTCAGGGTAAGCTCGAGTCCCGCACACCGATTACCCAGGCACGCAAGGCCAGACGACAGATTACGGAGAAGTGGGCTGCGAAGGATTTCAAGACTGGGTACGAATGATTCTGCATATTCCCTCTAAAAGCGCGTGCATTTTATTATCTGGACATATAATGTGGTCCTCAGATGAGTTAGCATCAGGTTTCTTCTCAATATTTTTCAAGCACTTAGAAAGTGAAATAAAGTAAACACTAAGCACTCAATTGGAAACATAGTAGAAAGTAGTCACATTTATATATATGTATATGTGTATATATAAATTCCCCTAATCCAACATCGCCTACGTATGAAGTCGCTACCTGGTCAACTATCAACCCCAAAACAAAAGTGGGTCCCGAAAATTTACTTGCTTATCGCCTTTTTTTTTATCTTTCCCATCTTCTCTCTCACCGACAGAACACAGAATGGACAAGACAGCGCTTTCCAGTAATTGGAAGAAGCTGCAGGCGACATTGAAGAAAGATTCTACTGTCAAACGCAAGCCCTCCGACCGCGAATCCGGAGATGGCACCGTGAAGAAACGCAAGTTGACAGAGAAGCAAAAGCCATATAACCCAGACGCCAAACCAACCTTCAAGCGCAAGAGAATGTCTGATAAAAAAGAGACTGGCGATTCAGCCGATGTATCCGCTCCAAAAATCGAGACGAGTTCGCGTCACAAGGAAAATGAAGGCCGTTCATCAACGTAAGTGCTAGATCACAGATCGTGCAGCCATAATATTGAGACGGTCCTTTCGCTATCAATTACTAACTATCTGCCTCCAGTGCCGAACTAGGAAAATATGTCGCAATGGATTGTGAAATGGTGGGCGTGGGGCCAAACCCCGACAGCGACTCTGCACTTGCCCGTGTCAGTGTGGTGAACTTCAACGGCGACCAAATATACGATTCGTACGTGCGCCCGAAGGAGATGGTCACCGACTGGCGCACGCATGTGAGTGGGATTGCCCCGAAGCACATGGTGGAGGCACGAACCCTTGAGCACGTCCAAAAAGAAATTGCAGATATCATGAAGGACCGCATTCTCGTCGGTCATGCCGTCAGCAACGATTTGGACGCTCTCCTCCTCAGTCATCCCAAGCGCGACATCCGAGACACGAGCAAGCACCCCCCGTATCGGAGGATCGCAGGCGGTGGTTCACCACGTTTGAAGATGTTGGCTGAGGAGTTCTTGGGAATCAAGATCCAGGATGGAGCACATTCTAGTGTGGAAGATGCTCGGGCTACCATGGCTTTGTATCGTCGGGAGAAGGATGCGTTTGAGCGGGAGCATTTGAAGAAATGGCCCGCTCGGATGATTGCCGACACCAGGGAGAAGAGCGAGGGCCAGAAAAAGAAGAAGAAGAAGAAGACCACACGCAAGCGCTGATGTGGTTGAATATTGGATATAGCTTTCGAAGCGACATGCTTAGATACTCTGTACATGTATACCCCGATCATTGCCAATTGAATTGTTTTGCATTTCCACAAGAATTAGAAGTCTGGAATTTTTTTTAATTTTACCAATTTAAATGCATTCAAACATATAACATATAACATATATAATATATTTGTAAAGATAGCCAAGTAATAATTCCTGTAGTCCTCATTCATCCAAATTTCCACTTAACGCGGAGAACGGGAGAACGCGTCGCGGCTCACCTCCAATCTTTTGCAAGAATCAGCGCAACCACCCAGGACCGCAGAACACAAACATACCTCTCCAATTCCGGGCTTCAACGACATAAGAACAAACCAGGAACCAATTGATCCCAGTAAATATCCTGGATTACACCGTTGCTGCGCCGCTAGCCCTCAGCCCAGAATATCCGTGCTCTACAAAGAACCGACACAATGCCCGACATGTATGCTATCCAACCCAGCTCAAAAGGGAACTCACAGTCCGAGAAGAGTGACTCGACTCTGCAATACACACCGAATATCATTCCATGCCGGATTCACCACGATGGACCAATTGATTCATTAGATCGGTATTGGGCAGTGAAATACGAAAAAGGCATGCCAGACAACCACCTCTGGCTAGAGAAAAGCTAGCTGGACTAATGTACAAACAAGAACTAACATCATCTCTTTTATATCTAGATAACACACAAACGTCACATTTCCGCGGACGCAAACTTCGAGGTCGGCGCGTCGCTCTTCCTGATGGCTATCAAGGTACGAGAGAACGTCCAAATGAGCTCCCCAGCAGTATACTAGCAGTAACTGGATCACGATTGGCTGATTATATACCATTGAGAATATATAGGTGTAATTGCAACAACCACAGACCGGGTGTTACCTGCGGCTCAACGGGTAGACAGTGACGGCGTTGAGGATGCAGAGGCTGAGCCCGAGGAGCCAGTCAAGATTTTGGAGACGCACGGAACTTTTGATGAGTTTGTAGTCTGGGGACATGAAGCTCTTCCTGCGGCAGATGACACTTTTGTCAAGGGAGTGGAGGAATGGTTGCAGTTTGCGGATGCGGTATGTTTTTTATTCCCCGTCCAATCATGGTCTATCTATGTTCCTTTCACCTGGATTCTTTTTCTGATTGTCTATTAGATGCATACAACACCAACATCAACCACAAATGGAAAGGAGTCTGCTGCTTGAGGAAGACTTGTCGGGTTAAAATGGAGTCGGTGGAGGCTTTTCGTGAGCTCTAGGCTGTATATCAATCCATCTGATAGCGTAAATTTGTGATGTGCACTTGCTTTTCCTTGAAACTGAATACCAGAATCTCCAGATCTCCTTCTAGCCTCATCAAATAAGAACTATGTGTTGAGGGCTTGAGAGCAATTGTTCTTGGTTCAATGGATTTGACGGATACACTTAGGGCTCAATGTATCAGAATATCCGAGCAACTCTCCAATATATTATATAAATCATTTCTAACAAAATGAATACTCGAGGCCATCGCAACACAATCCATCGATCCATCGCATACATCTACACCAAAACGATAAGCCTGACCGCCCCACCCGATAAAGCTAGAGAAATCGTCCAAAACATCTTCGAACTTCCCGACATCCCAGCATTACAAGCCTCCAAACATGGCCGGCTCAGCAGACACCGACAAGCTAGCCCCAGAGGCACTAATCACCAAATTCCAAGTGAGCAAGCTCCTCAAACAAGGTCCGACTCACGCACCCCCCCCCCATCTCCACCCCGCAATCAGTATACTAAAAAAAAGCCCCTCCAGACCAAAACGGCCGACGAATCGCCCTGCTAGGGACAATCGACGACACGCAAGGCATCCTGATAGCCGAGCGAGCGGCCTTCACAACCGAATCCCTGGCAGTCCTGCAAGCGTTCCACACCGCAATCTCCCGAATCAACAATCTAGGCGACAACGACATCTACCGATGGTACCTTGCCTCCTCGAGTGGCAACAACAGCGACCCGACACCAGCCGAAGCCGCTAACCCGCAGCACGACCTCAAACTCAACCTCATCTGGCCATGCACGGCGCAGCACATCAAGAAATACTCAGACCAGCAGCTGCGCATGGTAACCGAGACGGCGGAGATATACCGCACGCACGTGCGGCCGTACATGCAAGCGAAGCGCGAGGAAGGACGTCTGAACTGGGTGTTTAATATTCTGGAGGGCAGGACTGAGCAGGAGGATGTGATTCTGCGGGATGAGGGACACGGGCCTGAAGATGGGTTTTTGATGTTGCCTGATTTGAATTGGGATCGGAAGAGTATGGGGTCGTTGCATTTGTTGGCTTTGGTTCAGAGGAGGGATATTTGGAGTTTGAGGGATCTTAAGAAGAGCTTTGTGCCTTGGTTGAAGTATTTGAAGGAGAGGGTGCTTGAGGCTACGGTTTCTATGTATCCTGGCTTGGAGGAGGATCAGATTAAGCTTTATGTGCATTGTGAGTTGTTGTTTGGGATTCTATTGCGTTGTCTTGTTGGTATCTGGGGGAGGGGCGTGGTTTTTGCTGACTTTGAATCGCGCAGATCAACCGACTTACTACCATTTCCATATCCATGTTGTCAATGTTATGCTCGAAGCTGGTGCAACACAGGCAACGGGTAAGGCCTTTGGACTGGAGAACTTGATCTCGCAGCTTGAGACTTTGTCTGGAGATGGGGATGCTAGTCTGGCTGATGTGGATTTGACATACTTCCTAGGTGAGGCTAATGAGCTGTGGACGGAGATTTTCGAGCCGTTGAAGCAGGGAAAGCAGCCTGGTCAATAGAGGGGAGTTGTTTGAGGCCATCTCAGATACATATTGACCAAGAGTTCTAATGACTGAATGAATTAAATACACCTCATTCTTCACGAGTGCAATGTTATACATCCAACCAGGGCTCTTGTTCTTACTAGCAAGTATCACATTATACAACTCCCGAAGAGAATGAAACAATTAATGGTAATAAGATATATATATATATATATATATTATTATTTTTTTATATATATATATTTTTATATATATATATTTTTAAAGTCAATCTATACGTTGCTCAATTATACATGTTCCCTAACAATTATCCTTTCAGAATCATGTCTTTCCGTCGAAGTCTGCGTAACCTCGAACGTTCGATGAATCTCCAACCCCACATCTGGCAACTGAGGCGAGGGCCGATCAATAGTCAACCTCTCCTCGCTGTTGCTCGGGCTCGTGGAATAGGCCTCTTCAGGATCTCTCTGACTTTGGATAGTCGTGACAGTGACGGCAAGCTTATCCGGCCTCAAGCGAGACTGCCCGCTGTCGTCCAGCGAGCCTAAAGGAAAAGGACGGTTCTCATTTCCCCCCAACGGGCGCGATGCAGACCGTGAGCGTCCACCCAGAAATCCAGAAGAGTAGTATGGGTCTGTGTGGGAGCCGGTCCAGATGCGGAGGAGGGGTCGGAGGGTTGCGAGACTACCGGCTGTAATGCCGAGGCCTGCTTCGACGTTGGACCAGACAGCGATTTGGTATGTTGCGTCTAGAATAAGGGAGAGAGGGTTGGTTAGTTTTGTTCATAGCTTTGGTCTATTATTCGGGCAGGGTAGGGACATACAGAGGAAATCTTTGTCGTAGAATGTTTTCACGAAGGGGATACGGACGATAACTGCAGATGAAGCACTATAGAATCTCTGGTCAGTGGTCTGGAAGTATGAAAACCCCGGCGATGAGAACATACATGCAAGCCATGCCTAAGATGCCCATGACGGCGACCTTGGTCTGGCGCTTCATGTGAAGTTTGCGGACGAGGAAGATAGGCAATATGCCGACGGTGAAATCACATAGTGCGGCAAATGTACTGTAAATGTAGGTCATGATAACGATGATCTTCATATCCATGCAGTGTCCTACGATGTTAGGATCGTAGGCCAGCTTCGTCCAGAAGTATTCCAGTGGCCTGCACTGGAGGAGCATGAGGAACATGAAAACCAGGCCTGCTATGACGGTCAAGGCCATGACGGTATAGAGGATCCAGATGTGGATGGGTCTGATAGTGATGCGCATTAAGAAGAGGCAGACGGAGATCTTGCATCCAACCGAGGCAAAGCAGTAGGCGATCTCGCAGAGCCACCAGAACCTCATTGCGATAAGGCGATTTTCGACCGCGAGGTGTTCGAGCATATAACCTGTGCCATACATCGAGCCTCCGATCATGGTTCCGCAGAACATGGCGTAGAATAACTATGGGTAGATTTTTTTTGGTTAGATTTCTAGCATACCTCCAGCGAACAGTTCCGGAAAGATCGGGAAGGGTTCAAGATGGAAGAAATTCCCAATGGAACATACCATTGCTATTACCATCACACCATCATCCCATCCAAATGCCTTTACGATCCAGCCACGCACGTAGATGCGCAGCATTACCGCGATCGTGGCGATAGGCAGGAAGACCGCGGCAGTGGTCTGAACCGCCGTCTTTCTCGAGTGCTCGTCGGTCATATCAGCAAAGGCTTGTCATGCCATGAAGGATTCATATGTGTGGGGGAGAGAAGGATTCTTAATAAGAACGTTCCCCTGTCACGACCCGCAAAAAAACTATGTACAAAATACAGGGGCAAACAGAGAAGAACTAGAGCCTATTAGCCCTTGGCCTACCAAAAATGGGTCTTCAGTTGACCAGGAGAAAACAACGCTAAGCCAGCCTTGATATGATCGACGACACGGCACGTTTCATGGGTTTGTGCAGTGTAAATTTGCGGTTGAATTAAGAGTTGGAATTCATTTCCCATCGAGCCATGCGAATGTAGAAGGATATTGATTGATATATTAAGTAGGGTATCAAAAGTACCGGCATGACATGTGGGAGTGAGACAAGAAAACGGACATTTCGGTTCAAGGAATTCCACTAGGGTTTCAGGAGTGCCGTGCCGGTTGAGTACCACGCCGTTGGGTCTAGAGGAGTTGGGTTTAGCTCGTTTGGGCCTGTCCCCGTTCCCAGTTTTTGTTTACGAGTCCCGAAATTGATATGGAGTCGCACGGGAAATCTGTGCCAATCCAGTTACCACTAGTGGACACTCAAAATGGGTCTTTTTTTTCAGAAGGACTAGTTGATCTCCTAAAGCAGGCTGTGTGGCGATCATAACTAGGCTAACGCTAATGGCGTGCACTAGTTTCTTGACAACAAAGGCTTTCTTGGTTCCCGTTTATTTAGCGTGGCTTTGTGATAGTCCACTTTTTTGACTGTGGCTAGTGGCGACATGCCTCGGTGATTGAAGTTCTCCTTTTTAGATGAGCCAGATTTTGATAGAAGGTCAGCGTAGAACTGTCATTGCTTTAGCCAGTTGAACATTTGAACGTTGAAAACTGACGACGTTGACGACGTTGACAACGCCATGTGCAAAACTGCAAACATGCAACATGCAACATGCAACATGTGACATGTAACATGTGACATCAGACAGAATAGCCTGGATTTTCAGGCTTCCAACGGCCATTCTGCAGGTTCAATTTTGGAAAAGCACAAAATCAAAACAAATGCATAACATTTACATAATATGTTCATATGATTTATTATTCTGTTCATCTTTCCTAATTAGTAAACTATTGAACTATTTAGTTAATAGTAAACTAGTTAGTACATCTTTTCTAAGACCTTAAATATAGTCAAATATAGGGATACCAGATTCAACTGTCAAAGCTCAAAGTACAATTAGATTAATTAAAGCATATTAAAGCATATACAAATGAACTACTCCGTAATTAACTATTAATATCGGCCCTAGAAAACGTGGAAGCTAACGGACCCCGCAATCCTTCGATCCTTCGATCCTTCTCCCTCCCAAACCTCACCTTATCCCAAAGACATACTTACAACATCACAACCATAACCAAAAAAAAAAATACACAATGGCACACATCGATGTCCCACACACCCAAAAGGCCTTTGTGCCACTAGGTCCGCTCTCAGCCCAACCCTAATCCCAACCCCCTTTCACAAAACCCTCAACCCCAAACTAACCCCTCACCCCAGAAAACAACCCCGAAGTAATGTCCCACCTAGTGCACCAACTAGGCCTCGCCCCAACCCTAGGCTTCACCGATGTATTCTCGATCGACGAGCCAGACCTGCTAGCCTTCGTCCCCCGCCCGTCGCAAGCCCTCCTCCTCGTATTCCCCGTCTCGCAAACCTACGAAGCCTCCCGCGAAACCGAAGACGCCACCAAACCCACCTACACAGGCTCTGGGCCCTCCGAGCCAGTCATGTGGTTCAAGCAAACCATCCGGAACGCATGCGGACTGATCGGGCTCCTGCACGCGGTCTCGAACGGCGAGGCCCGGAAACACGTTATCGCCGGCTCGGATTTGGATGCGCTGCTCCGCGACGCGGAGGCGCTGGAGCCTGTTCCAAGGGCTGATCTGTTGTATGATAGTAAGGCGCTGGAGAGTGCGCATGCGGATGCGGCGAAGCTGGGGGATACGGCGGCGCCGGCGGCGGAGGATAATGTGGATTTGCATTTCGTTGCTTTTGTTAGGGGGCTGGATGGGACGCTTTGGGAGTTGGATGGGAGAAGGAAGGGGCCTTTGGCTAGAGGGGTTTTGGACGAGGGGGAGGATGCGCTTAGTGAGGCTGCGTTGGAGTTGGGGGTTAGGAGGTTTTTGAAGATGGAGGCGCAGGGGGGGAATCCGGATTTGAGGTTTAGTTTGGTGAGTTTGGGGCCTTTGTTTGATTAGATTCTTCTATGGGTGGATTCGGGGGTGAGTTTGCTATTCGAGGTGTTTTCTGGATCTGGTATTCGGATAGATGCGATGTCTTTATTGGGCTGTGCCTTGAAGGCAGTAGTGGTATGTTATGAAGTACATTTAATGATATGTGTTTGGTTTTGGCATTCAGTTGAAAGAAAAGTCAGGATATACTGGGATGTGATGGATGTATATACATTCCCAGGTATATCTAGTGTATTCAAATATCGTAGAGACTGTCGCTCTTCCCTCACCACATTGACCCTCCTCGGGACCGAAAAAGTCAGCTAGTAAATTACCCTAAATTACCTCTTCTCATGCTCTGTGATATCAACAGGAGAAGAAATCACATAATCAGTATTAGCCGTAACAGCCGTCTTCTCACCAGCCTCCTCGGGCATCAGCTGCCCGTTTTGCGGGACAGAATTGCCCTGTTTACCAATTGTCAAGAATGGCACCAAAATCAAAGACACACCTGAAGCCGCAGCGGCAAACCAATAAACCGAGAGATAAGGCCGAATCGCAGGCGAGGAAGCGGTCATACGAAGAGCGACCGAGCTCTCCACAGAAGTGGCAATGCCAACGCCCAGGTTGCTACACAACTTGATGACGGTATTGAAGATACCGCCAGCGATGGATTGCTGGGATGGTGGAAGAGTGGACATCACGTACATCTAGATGAAGTTAGTCAAATGCCCCCTCAAAGACAAGGAATGGAAAGGACACCGGGGGTTGAGCGTACATTTGTAACGTTAAATTGAATGTCAGCACCAACAACGATAAGAACTAGCGCTGGGAAGATAAATGCCCAGTAGCTAGCTTCTTGCTTCATGAAGCTCAGGATAAGGAACGAGGCTGTGTATGCCAGTGCTCCGATGCCGGTCAATATTTTGTTGCTTACGCGGTGCAGGACCAGACCGCAGATGACATTGACTATAACTCCGCTGACGACCATTGGGAGTAGCTGGACAGTAATCTCAAGGGCAGACAGATGTTTCAGGTTTTGAAGGTAGAGGGAAAGGAAGAAGCTGACGGAAGAGAAGCCCAGGTATCCAAGACAGCAAGTTCCAATGAGCTGAACAGTTAGTTTCGATGTACCTATTTTCCCTGGAAAGTGGACACACATACCAGAGAGAAGTTACGATCTCGCCAAACCCAAAGAGGCATCAGAGGGGTTGCAGCAATGGACTGCCAATACAGAAAGGCGACGAGAAGGAAAAAGCCCACAATAAACAGAGCAAGGACGTATCCCGTTTTCCATCCATCTGGAGCATCTGCAGCCAGCCTATGTATAAAAATGGTCAGCTGGTATCCCAAAACGGTATGTATCCAATTCATCTCGAGGGGGAAAACACATACGAAAGCGAACTCGAAAAGAACGCAAACCCAACAACAACCAATCCCATCCCGAGAAGATCAAACTGTTTCAAAGCCTGAACACTCAAAGGCGTCCTAGCAAACCCATCAGCGGGCACCGTCCAGACAGTCAAAACGGCAAAGATAGCATAGACAACAGCAAGAGCCCAGAAAGAAGCGCGCCAGTTATACAATTGTGCCGCGACACCGGATATGATCATTCCGCCGACAAAACCGAGTGGGTTTCCCGCGCTGAAGCAGGCAAAGGCAAGGTTCTTGCGTTTCGAGGGCTTTTCGTAAGCAGCGCCTAGGGCGCCGACGGCGGGTGGGACGACGGCAGCTGCGAATAAACCTAAAATTCCAGAGAAGACATCCATGTAAATAGCGTTTGTTGCGAAACCGGCGATGAGTAGCGAGATGGTGAAACCGCCCATGCCGATGATGAAGAGGATCTTGCGACCGAACATGTCGGCTAGCTTCCCGAAGGTGAGTAGAAAGGCGCCACTCGTGAGGCTGTTAGGGTTGAGTGCATGGTTAGTGTTTGATATATGTTGAATGATGTATCCGGGGAGATAGGGAGAGATCAAGATCAGATAAAAACGGGTGAAACTCAAAATTCCGAAAGTACAAAAAAAAAAAAAGAATCGGGTCAAGAGATGGAAATAGAGATTGTACGTACGAAGCACCGGCATTGATCCAGGTGATTTCAGCAGAATTCATATGTAAATCCTTGCCAATAGATGCAGTTACTCCCACGATACAGCCCTGGAAAAATGACTGTTGGCCAATGGCCATCGTGGCAGTTAAGACGAAGAGAACTTCCTGGAATGTGCTGTTGAAGCATTCTGGGCGTTCCGAGCTGTAGATCGCTGAGCTATCTTGACCATTTTCTTGATCTTCTTGATCTTTGGCCATTTTTGGAAAATCTTCAATCTTCGAAGACAAAATTGTTGGAAAAATTCCGTCTCCTCGATGAGGCTGAATTATCTCGGCAGGTTTAGGTGGTCACACAGGGATGCAATCTGAGCGAGATTCTTTGCCACGTCTCTGAAAGGATATGTAGCGATATGGAGTGTGATAGAAATTAGGATGCCATTTTATTTCCGTAATTGAGGCAGTCGATGTTGCGATTGGGGATGCTAATTCAAAAATATTGTAAATTTTGTCAGCGCGGAAGGTCGCCGCGCTGATCGGGATGACATCCGGTCGGAATAAGCATGCGGTGTGCTAGCTCAGGATAGGATCGCCTCTATATATGTGCATGATACATCGTATATGACCTGCATCAAGTATGTATGCTGTATCATAACCCCCCATGTACACATAAGTGCTGAGTCAAAAAAACGTAACCCCCGGTTGTTGACAGCATCGGAAATTGCCGACGTAACGCGTCTGGCCGATCCCAAAAACCTGATTTGCATAGTCATAATTCATGTATGTCTGCATCTTTCTCATTCCCAAGTTCGACCCAGCACTCACGGGCATTGAACCGAAGGACCTCATTACCAGCAGCCCACCAACCAGCCGTCAAGTTGCGCGCAAACACCTCGAGGGCAGAATACTCCTGTAGTTGAGCAGCCGCTGTGAAAAATACCTTCTCAAAAATAGATTTCAGGTTCGGTTTACGAGAATGCAAGTCCGGAACCGCAGCGATAACTCGTCTCGTCGTAATCGCCTCGCTCATTCGTGTCAGATCATCAATTCGAGACAGGGGTGGTGCATTGTTCGTGTTAGCGTTGAAATCCTTGCGGCCAATGACAAGTATCTCATACGGTTTTCGCCAGAGCCCGTCCAGTTCTGTGATCGGTTGTCCGTCCCACGTAGTCTTAACCCAGATCCATTCCTCGCAGATGCAAAAGCCAGCGCCACTCAAGGCCTCGTATGCTGCTCGTCGGGCCTTTTCCGCATTCGTGATCCATATAGCAGCTATAGACCGTTCGCTTTGGATCGGGGTTTCCGGGCGGGGTTCAGATGGATGTAGCTCCTGTTTGGTGTTCGGGTCGTGCGAGTGTACACGGAGTATATCTCGTAATCCTTGGGTAAGCACATCCATCTCAGAATAGTGATGTGTTTGGTAGTGCCTGCTGCGTCGCACAGATTTGTTTGGCCAGGGCGGGTCCATGAGGATGAGATTGAATTTCTGGTGATGGGGAAGTCCGGGGATTGGATAGTTATTGGATGTAGATGGACGGTCAACTTTGGCTTGGAACAGAGGTAGTGTACAAAGCACAAAGCTCGACTCGGGTGGGACGATATATTCACACGGAGAATTTGCTTCATCCCCCTGACAGCTTCCAACCCTCATTGTTGCAGGCTCTGGTGATGGATTTTTGATAATGGCAAGGTCTGAGAAAGCCTCGAAGTCATTCGACGAAGTAGTCGATAGAATAGTTGGTGGTTCATTATTAGTCGAGACATAGCCTTCTGACGCAGACTCTAAGGGCGTATAATCGTTCCCCCTCCGCCGCTTCCGCAGATGCTGACTTGGCGCTCTGCTATCATGACATTCGGATTCACTAGGTACAGCGCGAGCCTTACACCATCGGCGATCATGGGAAAATCCAGCCTTGATAGTTTCGAGGGAATCCCTCACAAGTGGCAGTATCAGTTCCGAGTGGAACCGCCTCTCAGAGATAGGAATGGTGTCGAGGACCTTGGCGAGAGCAGCTGGCTTCTTGGGCTCGGTAGAGGGGAATGGCTCTTTTATAGGCGAGCATGAAAGTATGTTCAGTGTCTTTCTGCGTGTGCTCTTTTCTGTTCCAGAGCTTGATTCCGGGGCTGGTTGTTGGTGTGGCGTTGGCCTCCCTTCTTGCGCGAGCGCAATTGAATGCGGGATGTCGAGTAGGTATATATTTGTATCCTGGAAGAGAATTGCAGTCTCCTCTTGGGTAATAATGTTCATTCTAGCCCTTGTCCTTCCTTTGTGGATGATGGTGAAAACGAGCGACGGATTGCACCGGGTAGTTGTGGAGGTTTCAGTTCTCAGCCTCGTTTAAACCCATCATCGGAAGGAATTTGATATAAAGTTGATTCTTTTCAATTCGATTGAATTCGATTGATTTACATCTACTACAATATAATCTCTTTTCACATCTGCAATCAATTCACTATGCTCCACTAGGCAGCCAAAATCTCGATCTTAAAACAATAGACAGAAGAGAAAAAGTCCTATCGTAAAATCACAAGATACAAGGTCATTCAAAAACGCTGAAGATACAAAACTGGGCCTCCACCCAGAAGAGACACAAGACTTTTTCACCACCGATTCTCCATGCATCCAGTTCCTCTCCCGGGTCCGGTTCTCCCCTGCCGGCGATCCAGCGTCCGATCAGGGCGAAGAGATAGGACAGTGAAATCACAACACGTAGCTAGATAAACCCGCTTGGTCTCCATGAGAAACTTCAAAAATGAGGAAAAAAGAAGAAAAGATGGTCAAGAAAATTTATACATGTAGATGGGAAGGCAGATAGATTAGAAATCATACGCGAAGATAGGATCAACGCTGGGCACAAAAGACATATACGTTAGTATTGCCGCATTACACGGTTTAGGGCCGATCTGAGAATGAACTCACCCGTCCACGTCGGCCTCCACCTGACTGACCCTGCACAGGCTGTGCCTGGGGGTAGTATTGCGGAGGGTATTGATACATCTGGGCAGGGTTGCCAACGGGGCTGAATTGTTGGTAGTTGTTCTGGGGAAGCATCTGGGCCGGTCCGGTGGACAATGGGGGAGCCTGCGGCGGCTGCATAGATCGCAGGTTATCCACAGCAGGCGAGCCAGCTGGGTAGCCGTAGCTGGTGCCCGGCATGCCAGGGTAGCCCGCGGAAACACCACGAGCCTGTGCGGCGAGGAAGGCTTGATATTGCAGCTGTTGCTGGCTCAGAGATTCTTGGCTGTATCCGCCTGCACTGGCAAGACCATTCAAGTGGTTTCCGAGCCCGCTGCTTAAGTATGGATCAAGGGGTGGGGGGTTGGACTGGTCAGCAGAGATAGGACGGTTGTCGGGGTTCTGTCCAAACGTGTTGGGAGTAAACTGCCCATTGTACTGTCTGTCCATGGGCGGCTGGGATGGATAACCTGTGCTTCCGTGGCGAGAGGATTGGCGGTGTTGCGATTTCTCTGGGGTGGAGTGCTCACGTCCATGGTGATGCTCCCGACCATTACCTCGTGAGGAGAGACCCACTTCATCCATCAGACGCTTATAGCCTTGGCTTGGGGAAGCTTTGAGCTTTGTGAGAACCTTGGACACGTTCTTCACGACTTCAGTCCGCATAGACTCGTCAAAGAATGGAGTGGTCAAAACCTTGAAGATCAGAGTCGCACCAGATGTCTGGTCGCTCAGGATCTTTTCCAAAACTTCATCGCCGGGACTGAAGAATAGTGCCCTCAGAACAATGTCGCGGGCATCCGGCTCGTTGCGTTGGTTGATCACCTTGAGAACAGTCAAGTAAGCAACCTTGTGGGTGCAGAGGTGAACAAGGTGAGGCACGAGTCTCGGGGCCAACACTGTTCGGCGGCGAGGGAATGTGCATGTATCAAGGAACCAAGTGAGCAGAAGAGCTCCGTTGGCATTAGTAGCGAGCTGCACACTGTGGAGAGCGATAGCAGATGCAAGCATCCGCTGTTGATCCTTGGTGGCATGGTGGCTTTCAAGACAAGCCCGCATCGCTCGGGCGCCAAAACGTCCTTGAGCGATTTCCCACATTCGGCTAAGCATAGACTCAAAGATAAAGCTGTTGAAGGGGCTGGCAAATCGCAGGCAGCACTGCAGGACATAGTTTCCATACTGATCCAAGAAAAGAGGAACAGTGTAAGGGCGAAGAGCATCAACAATCAACTGCATCTGTGCAGGAGTCTTCGCAACATCAATGATCTTCTGCGCAGCCCAGGTTCCATTCTTGTGGACACCAATTTCGGAGAGATGGGGTGCAATGTGAGACAGCATCTGCTCCTTGGTAGATTCAGAGCAGAATTCAAACAGTTTCTGAACGACGGTGTTGCCCAAATAATCGGACGCTAGCTCTGCAACTTCAGGGAGCATGGCCTCGGCAGTCTCCTCAATCTCTTGGATCGAGCATGCACCATTATCAATGCGCTTCCGGATGTCACGGAGACGAGGGGCGTCGAACATCCGGGACTGGCTTGTCTCTTGCACCGAGGAGATTTCATCCTCGAAGGCTTGGAACGCGATGGAAGTCTGGATGCTTGACGTGATGTTTTTCAAGTCATCTTCACTTGCGCCAAATTCTTGCACGATTTGCACCATCTCAGGCAACAGATCTGCCAGAGCAGGAATCTGTGGGATAACGTTGGCGTTGTCCGCTCGATCCGCCCCATCTGCTGTTGCAAGATTTGATCTGAAGTTTTGGTCAGGAGTTGGAGATGATTGGATACCATTTGCACCGGGAGTACCGGTGGCCGATGCGCCGGGAACCTTAGCGTAACCAATTCTAACGGGGCCTGCGCCCGGGAAAATCTCCTTGCCATTGAGCAGTGACTTGGCTTGCACGGCGCTGTCAAGGCGATCGAAGTTGACAAACCCGCAGTTCTTGTGCGTTAGAACACGGGTCGACTCAATCTTTCCATACATGCCAAAGATTGCCTCTAGTGACGTGACAGTAGTGGAGACGGGGATGCTACCAATCCAAAGTGCCCGGGTAGGCCCATCCTGGTTGTTCTCATCTGTCATCTCGCCGGCCTGTCGGCCACTCAGGGCGGGAATACCATTACCGCCGAGATGCAGCAGCTGAACTGCCTCGGACAATTCATCGTATTCACCATTCTCGGCGATCTGCAGGTCAGCAGCACTGAAGCTGTTATCGAGGCGGGAAGGTGTGGCCAGATAGTTGCGGATGGATGAGCGCTGGGGAGGTGCCTCCAAAATGCCAGCAGTTCGCGCCCGGGGTCTGCTAACAGACGCATGGCTGGCAAAAGCCTGGACAGCGAGATTATGCTGGTGAATCTGGGCCTGTGTGGCGGCAAGTTGCGCCGCAGTCGCAGCCGCGGTTGGCGTCATAGTTCCCGAGGGAAGTTGGGAGTAACGGGTCTCATATTCAAGATCCTCATCATCCGCATACTTCTCCTTAGCATTGACAGAGTACGATCGGAATCGATTATTGTTCTTCATCATCGCTAACTCAGCCAGGAGTGGCGGCAGGGCAGAAGCTTGCTGTTGTTGCTGCTGTTGTATCAAAGCTTCCATCGAAGGACGTGCAAGAGAGGCCATTCCCTGTTGAGGGGTCTCAGCAAGCCCCAAGTAATCTAAGGTCTTCACATCGGAGTCCGCGAGGCCATCCCTCGAGAAAGACGAGTGGCTGGGCGAAGTCGGTCCTTCCGAAGATCGAATGCTGGTTAAAGTTGTAGCCCTCTCGCGACCAGTCGACCAGTTGGTTGAGAACAATGACGGGCCGAAGGGGCCGCCACCTCCCAAAAAGTTGCTTCTTTGCGGCATCGAGCCAGCTCGAAGGCGAGATAACGATGCCGGGTTGGGCACACCACTTGCATTCGTGACCTTGGAACTTGTATCTATACCGGAAACGCCGGGAGGCCTAAAAGGACTAGTTGAGGGTGTTGGCCGTGAAGTCTGCGGCATATAAGGCTGCTGAAGATCCATCTCACTCAGTGTGCCCATTGGAGGGAAACGAGATGGAACGGTTCCAGCGCGAGCTCGGCGGCCAGGGCTGTCCATGGAGCCATTAGTGGTAGGAATCAAATCGGGAAAGCTATCTTGACTCGGCGACTCGGGAATATTCTCGCGAAGCGGGGTTGAATGGCCGCTAGTAGGAGGGCCCCAAATACTGGGAGAAATGCCTTCTTGCGCTTGAATTTCACGGGCTCTGAGAGAAGAGTCAAGGTGTCAGCCAATTGTCGCGGTTTTATCTCCCACAGGAAGCAGACCTACCGCTTCGAGTACAAACGCGATGCCAACTCATGAGAAGGGGAGCCAGCCCCCGGCCTCGAACTGCCAATAGACCCCGGAGAAGGTCCAAACGGCATTCTTGGGTTCCCAGACCCGGCCAGTTCACTAGGAGAGCTGCGCCCCGTCGAGGTACCCGACATGGGTTGGGTGGTTGGGATGTAATTGAAATTCATCTGACCGTCAGGTCGCGAAACCGGCAACATTATGAATTATCACTTTATGCCTTTAGCGAGGCAGTACCCGAATCTCTTCCAAAGTATGACCTCTGCGCGAATGCCAAAACGGAGCAAGGTCGGAAATTAAATGTAGCTTGTCGTTCAAAAGTATGGGACAGGAATCATGGGATAAGGATAAAGCGAAGGATCGAGGATACACTAGGCACACAAAAGTCGAAATTAGTTGGTGTTCGAAATATGTGTGTGTTGCTATTGGGGGAGCGCAAAGTGGGAGGGGTCGACAAAGCAATTCCACTGAGTTGAGATGAATCACAGGGATATTCCGTACCGAGTCCGATGCTTTCCAAGAGCAAGCACCACTGTGCAGTGTCGAGGGTCTTTGACGATAATCTCACCGTTTGCTCGGGGTGTGTATGACAATCTGCGGGTGTCCCAAAGCAATCGACTTGAGCTAAAGAAAAAAAAACAAGTCCTTTTCTATGATCGTCAAAGGCTCAAAAACACAGCAAATTCACAAGGATGGTCTGGCACAAAGTGCGTCAAGTGAGAAATAAAAGATGGAAAGGATGATCCGGGTCCAAAGGGATCAAGGTGGCTGGAAATGAGTTAGTGTTGCGCTCCGAGAGTGTCATCAACACTAACCGAAAGTTGAATTCACCCTAAGAATGCAGAAAGCCAAAGAAAAAAAAAAGAGAGAGGTGAGAAAGAAGCCAAAGGGAGGATGAGAAGGGGAGAGGAAAAGAAGGAGAAGAGATGTTGGGGAGCTGGCCGGATGCCCGAGGAAGATGGCTGTGGTTGGTGGAGGGCCCTCAACTTCACCCACAATTCGATTGTTAATTCAGAAGAATTTTGGGTTAAATGGGTTAAAATATGGATGATTTGAATGATTGAATGTAATTGGATCAATTTACGCTATGACTTTATCATTGGTTTCATCTTCTATCGAGTTTTGGGATATTTCAAGTGCATAAGTACCGAGACGGACATCTATAAGTACTCACTTATGCTTGTGTACATGCAATCCAAACATCCAACCCGGAATAAATATCGAGAATCGGCAGTTCCTCCTTAGAAATGGTACAGCCCCATCGATGTCATTGATTTCAGGTAGACTCCATTCTGGATAGACATGGTGAGGTATCAACAAATCTAAAAAGGTATATCCGTGGATGTTTAGCACAGTTACAAAGCCTTGATAACCCCAGCATTCCCTCCAGAAAAAGGTCAAGGTTCTCTCGGAAGAAAAGCGCTCATGGCATGACCACGAAAAGAGAGACAAGAGTGGAAACGAAAAAAAAGCCCCGCATTCCAGTGCGTCATGCCTCGACGCTTGAATCCTTAACAGGACATATGGATAAAGTAAGCCTAAGCTCATCACAAATGCAAAGATATTGTCCTGGAGTATGAGATATGATACACTCAGTCATGCAAGGAGAATTGACCGAGGTTTTGAAAGCACAACACCCTGTGTTTTGGGTGCGCGCAAGGGATATGGGTCAGGTACGTGTCCTCGTCCTTGTTCCCTACCAAAGGCGTCCTAGAGTAATCCCGGGTGTACCATACCGTGTTAAGAGACGTAACTAGCCTAGACTTTATCTGTAGATTGCTGGCTTGAAGAACTCCAGGACGCTGTATCTTCAGGGTGTTCGCTAAGCTTCCGGAAGCATTTGGCACGGTTGTCGGAAGAACCAGGAGGATCATGACATCGTCGTACATAATAGCGATGGAGTCTCACTTCTAGGATAACCTTGGAATAATTGCAATAGTATTAGTCACTCTGCAATGGGGGTAGGACCAAATGAACTATCAGAGAAACCTTGTGTTGTTACTTCAAGGATGTAAACACGTTATATAAGACCATTGGTCAAGCCATTTGTCAGACTATTGGTTAGGCCATTGATTCTCGCCTGAGGCACCAACTTTTCTTTCGCGCCACTACTTGTTCAAGCCACTCTCCTTGCCAACTTGCCCGCAACAGTGTCTTTCCATCACATCAACGGCTCATGTTTAATCTTGTGGCAAAATCCACATTCTATATGCTATAGTTTCCCAAATTCGTGCTGATCATTGACACGCGATTCAAGCATAGTTTGTCGCGCGCGTCCCCTTGTCCGATGCTTAATCGTCCATTTTAAGGCACCTGCCACCCTAGTAACACCATGGCCGACATTATGGAAGAAGACCCATCGTCTGGGATTCAATCTTCGGAGGAAGAGGAGATGCCCGTGGAGTCATTGGTCAGCGGGCGTGCGAAACGAAGTACTGCAGGACTGCACATGTCTGCCCTCCTTGAGGCCGCTGCCGATGATGACCTGGCGCTTCTCTTTGAGGAAGTCGAAGACGATAATGACTTCGCGGATGTGGCAGACCCCGACGCGGAGGATGACTTGCTTGAGTCGTCGGACGAGGATGAGGACCAAGGTCCGAACACGCAGAACGACTACGAGGGTGAACAGAAACTACAAAAAGAGGAGCGCAAGAAACGCAGAGCTCAGAATGACCTCCGGTTCCAGACCTTGCGCAAACGAGTTAAGATCGATCCGACCGCCCCATCCGCCATATCCGCCGCTCCTCGTCCGAAGAAAAAGTCAGAGCGTATCTCGTGGATTCCCACAGTGGAGGATGGGCCTACTCGGCAATCATCGCGTCGACAGACTATGGTCAACAAGGAGCTTACCCATGCTCGTCTCAAGGACAGCCAGGAGAAACGAGTCCGTATCATCGCTACAATGAAGGAGGCAGAGAAGCGGAAGGCACATCTGAAACCAAAAGAGATGACCCAGGAAGATCATCTTGCGGAGGCTGCAAGAGTGGAACGGCTTAATAGCAAAAGTTTGAACCGCTGGGAGCTATCGGAGAAAAGAAAAGCGGACGAAAGACGAGCCAGGATCGAAGCACTACAAAATCGTCGTCTTGATGGTCCGGTGATTTCCTACTGGAGTGGTGTGGCTACATGGACGAACGGGCGTCTCACACGGGTGGGCAAAGTCGACATCAAACCGAAGGTAGATAAGGAAGAATCAAGGAAGAAAAAGAAAGAAAAGGAAGAGAAAGAGAAGGCTGCGGCAGAGGCAAAGGCCTTGGGATCTGCAACCATCGTCGGACCCACCCCTGCCTCTACCACAGGCACATCACAACCGTCATCAGATTTCCATGCAGTTTCTGGTCCAACAAATCCCGCTCTACCTCCTCCCACCTCCACATTAGACCAAAAGGCGCCTGAAAACAAGCCGCCGGAAAATGATGCAGCTCCGACTGCAGAGAATACAGGCACCTCCGTAGTGTCTTCGGGGGCGAATGGCAGTCAACTAGATGCAAGCTCCTCAGAGATGAAGACAATCACGACACCTCCTACCGAGCAGGGCAAGGACATTGCTGCGGAAAGGAAAACTCCAGAGGTTGACGCAAATACACCAGTACCGCCCTCTAAGCAAGATAAATCCATCGCCACTGAAGGGGGATCCTCAGAGTTGCCCAAACAATCGGAGAGAAAGACATTTGCTGTGGAAATTCCAGCGTCTCGTTATTCATTAAATTATGCGGGCAATGGCTCTACTCAAAAATTGCCTGAGCTATCCCCCACCAAGAACGATGATGCTATGGATATTGATCAACCTCCAGCGGCTGCAGCGGCTGCCGATTCTGGCAAGATCGTTCGAGACGTTCCAGAATCAGCAGACCAGGCAAACTTGGCCACTCCGCAGGTTGCTGGTGCCCAATCGACTTCGATGGAGACCCCTACATCACATGCTACTGGGACCTCGCCAATGAACGAATCTCGGCCAGTTGGATCCGCCACGCCTATCAGCCCTGGAATTGCACTGGCCCCCAAAGCCTTGGCGGTCACTGCAGCACCTGGTCAAGCCACGGTGCCCGAAAACGCCCCCCTAGTTCAGAGCCTAAACCAACCACCCACATTGCAGTCCGAATCACAATTATCAAATGGAATGGTGAAGGGACCAACACAATCAGCACAACCAGCACAACCAGAGATTCCAGAACCCCCTCCAGTGATTGAGCATACGGGGCGCTGTCTTACGATCTTGGAAAACTTTGATTATGCGACCGCCAACCATCGCAAGTACAGCATGTACTTCAATGCCAAGAAACCTGCTCGTTTAACAAGTAAGTTGTATCATTTCACTTCATTCTTAGGAATCTGTTAAGGCTAACTTCACATAATAGAAATCTCGTCATCGCTTTGTGTCATCACCTCATTGCCCTCGCGTTACCGCGATCCAGACACCGCTCTTCCTTACGCCAATTCATACGCATATGGCCAAATCCGCCGTCTGCTGTCGGAAGGGTACATCTGGAGTTCGATGCTTGGGTGCTTTGTCGGGCCGGCCGAGGCCGCCCGTGGAGTGCCTGAGCGTTTTACAGGCAAGCCCGGTCCAGGTACGGTAAAACTGCAGGCCGATAAGGTTGAGAGCCAGGCCGAGTCGATTACAGGGAAGAGGGTCGACAAAATGACTATCAACGAGGTTCCTTCGACACCCACCCCGGCCGCGTCTCGAGCTCCTGCGGGAGAGCCAATGGAGATTGATAAAGCATGAGCAATTTTTTTGTACGATATTTAGTAGATACCCAGATAGAATCGAGACCTCATAGCCGAAACGTCAGCATCACCTCTCCTCGACATTAATGGACTTTGTCTAAGACTCTACAAACTTTTTTTTTCAACGTCAAACTTCAGTGTTATGATGTATTCTACTTTGTATGTTTACAGATGTCACCGGCTCCACAGTAAAAAAAAAATCAATCCAAGCTCAGCCTGTGATATTTATATCCCGATCTGGCTGATCCAGGGAACGAATTCGGTACCCGGCGGAAAGCCAACGGGAAAGAGTAAAACCAGACACAAAATAAACGCCTACAACTAATAGGAAGGTTATCTTCTGATGTAAACAAGCGAATAATATCTTCCGGATGTCGTTCTCGAAGACAAAGCCCCCGGTTTTCCCCATGGACCCGAAACACGGAAGATCGACGATTAGCAGTTGAGTCTGGCCAGGAATGATAGTCCCACATCTCTCTGACGAGGCCATGCCCACAGTTGTCATAGGCAGACGTGTCTGTCTGTGTGTGTGTGTGTGTGTGTGTCTGTGTGTGCGTGTCAGTGTGTGTGGCACTTAATATACTATTCCCACAGAAATTCTTGATTGTTCTGCCGATCCATTTTTGTTGTCGCCGTAGCCGGTAATTATTTTATTACGGAGTACGGAGTATGAAGTACTCCGTCGAGAGTATTATGTTAACTGCTTTGCTAAAAACATAAGGTAAATAGTGGTGCAATGATGTATTTCATACCCACCAGTTCACGCCATCTGGGTCTGTTTATATGAAATCCTTCAAGTCGTCGAGGCATTTATGGCGTCATTTTATGTAGTTTTGTCCATGGTATATAGTCGTACAAAATGTATACAATTAAGCTGCAGATACTCTATAGATTGTGAGGAATGGTGTCAATCACGCCAGATCCGATTCCCTCCGGAGATACGGTCCCTCCACTGCATGCATATACTTGGAAGTGCACACATCTGTGCGTTTCAGGCGAGATCTGAGATCATGTAGTACCTAATGAAGTATAGTAAAGAATGATACAGATCAGATCCAGAAAAACAGAGGATAACAGAAAAAAAACAGAGAACAAAAATACAAAAAGCCGACTAATTATGTCCCTCAAGGTGCTCGTCACGAATGACTCAGCTGGTCTAGATCGGGGATCGGGGATTGCGTGTCGAGGGGCAAGTACCCTGGGAGTACCGGAGAAGTACCTCAGAAGTACCGCAGAAGTACTCTTTACCGTGAATATATTACCGGGGGTGGTCGGAAGTGACTTCCCGGGTACTTGGCTTCGAGGTTTGTTTTAAAGAGTCTAGACGTGATCGTCTCATCCTACCGCAACAGCACGTTTCTCTTTTGCTTCTCTCTTCAGGGCCATTTTTTTCCCTTTCCTCCCATCCACTCTGGATTTATATATTCCAATCCTATTCCCCTACTTTTTTTTTCTTTCTATTAATTCTGTGTCACCCATCTTCCTCTCTTCAAGTGCAACTTTATAGACTTTTACTCAAAAAAATCTCCCCCTTTGGTATGTCACGCCTTATCTATATCCCACCTTATCTCTCCCCACTCACAGGCTAAAGATAGCCCCCGTTGCATCAATGTCCGAGTGTGTGTCAGATGCTAACACCTTATCAGAGCATTTTCTTTTCTTCACCCCGCGTTTCTCAGTATACATACTCCGGTATTTCTTCCATTTTCTAAGGAAGCATTCTGTATTCCCAATTGCACCGACTCGGCACATTCCAGTTGAAATCAATACTTTTCCACACAAATCCCTCAAGTCTGTGCTCCCCCAGGGGTCCTTGTGCTCCACACTGGCTCCAGTCTCGGCGATAGAGTCTTCTCGATAAGATAGTGAGGCATTTGAAAGCCTTCACCGCCACCCATGACTCAAACAGCCCCCTTTCAACGCCGCTCCCCTTCTTCTCCTCATGCCTCGAAGTCTAAGCCTACTCGTCCAGCTTTACATCGACGAGGGACATCCAGTGCCAACGTCTCAATCTCTAAATTGGGCTCGGGACCAAAGGGAGCGAGCAAACCATATACGTCTACGGACGATACCGAATTTGACATGGCCAGCTTCTTGAACTTTTGGTATGTGATCGACCCAATGCTCTTATCTTTGAATCCTGCAGGGATTATTTCCCTCACATGCCTGTTGCCGTCATTTGTGTTCCCATACACCGGTCTTTTTCGCCAATGGACATAAAGCTGACTCAATTCCAGCGCCATGTGTGAGAACCAGATTACGGTCCCCAACAACACTCTGTTATATTGTAGCGAAAGGTATGTGGTACCCCCCATCGGCCTATATTTAGAGCCATTGATATCCTCTCCTTTCCTCAACATTCTTTGTTTGGGACCTGCATCATATTTTGGTACATAAATACTTACCATTTCCTTTCATCTATATAGTTGCCGCCACAAAGACTCCCGCAAACCACTCTCAGCATCACTACCATCCATGACCTCAATGTCTTCCAACACTACACCTCCCACATCTCCCCCTCTCTCTCCGCGCACTATCGTCGCCCCATTGACCCCTACCAGGGTGCCAAGCCACCCCATCCCTGCCATGCGGATACCCGGCCACGTGCATGATGCCAAGTCAGATCTTGACCCCACCGAATGGAAGCCCGTATTAGTGCGCAGTGCCTCATCCCTGGCCACCTCCGACGCATGGAACTATCTTTCCCAGTTCCACCGCGGCAGCGGCGAGCCCATGCTCTCCCGATCCTCCGTCCAACGCAGCAGCTCCAGCCTTCCCACCCTGGCCGGAGGTGTCGCTCCCAGCCACAGTCACGTGCCCAGCTTGACGAACACCCCTTCCGCGTCCACCGTGGCCTCGTCCTACAGCAGCACCGCCTCCGACTACCTCGGCAGCATGTACGAGGCTCGCCCGCTGCCCCCACGGCGCAACCCCTACTTTTCTGGTATGAGCGTGACGAAGGGCGTCGAGCTGGTCGTCCCGCACATCGCTTCTGCGCATGAGAAGATCCCCATCGGTGTCTCGGACAGTGGCTCTATCTTCCCAGCCAGCAGTGCTGTGTGGGAAGATAACTCGTATGAAACACGCTCTGCTTCTATCTGCATGGCGGGGGGTATTGGCGGCGGGCCCGTCGAGACTTGTGTGAAGAACTGAATTGAACGAAGAAAAATGAACATTTTGCTATCTTACAAAATGAGATGAGCCTATCTTTGCTCCTTTCTTTGTTTCCTTTCGGTTTTTTTTCTCGTGCTTATTTTCCCCCTCCCTTCTTTTTGAATTCTGGGTCTGAGCGGGGTGTGGCTCTTCAAGCGTCGAAAATGATATGATCTGATGGATTTTGCTCTTTATTTTATTCCCTACTCTCTACCATAGCGAACATAGATTTCTTAATGCGGATATCTCTGGTATCTAGATAAAATGAACCTTTTGGAATGATTTTTCTCATTTTTCCGTCTCCATCGAGATTCAGTACACTAAGCAATGTTAGTCTAGATCTCTAATCCAAGCTTATTTATTTGTGGATACATCTACCACCAGATCTAAGGTGCTTATCTGCTGAATATTCGTACTGTACATGGATGCGGCTAATAAATAATGTAGTTGGGGGGTTCAAGCTAATAAGTGGCTGAATTTAGGGCTACTAGTCGATTTCAGCTGATGAAGCTTTCTATCTCGGTCTATGCTTCCTTTGACCTAATGAATAAAAAAGAAATACCAAGAAGAGGTAAATAACTCCTAAGAAAGGCGGATAACACTAAAATATTGACTCAGAACCCCACAAAAGAAGCATGGGAATCGAAACAATGCTTCGAGATCCGTCTCATCAATTTCACGAAGAACAAAAAAAGGACCAAATGAACTCATCTCTCACAATCCAATAAATCCCATACCCATACCCATACCTAAACACTAGAAATCAGAAGTAAAGCAGCACATATAGCACCCCTTAGCGGGCTTATAGACAGCCAAAGCCTAGAAATGAAAAGCATTAGCAACCAACCTAACCAAACATCTCCATGTTATAAACAAGCAGAAAATCAAAAGAAAATCAAAAGAAAATCAAAATCAAAAGAAAAGAAAAAGAGAAAGAAAAACAGAAAAACAAAAAGAAAACTCACATAAGGCGGCGCACACTGCGCATCACTCTCATTCGCAAAACACTTCCCAACACAGAAAGTATTCCCCTCATCCTTTCCGTGCCTAGGAACCGTGAAGAGAGGAGGCGGCGCAACCCCGGAATCAGGCTCCAGCGGGGCAATTGGCGCTATGCCACCCGCAGCCGCGGGCGAGACGTTCTCATGTTTAGGGCTGAAGGATGGCGCACTGTAGTGAGCTGAGTCCTGGTGCTGGGCCTGGTGCTGGGCCTGGTGCTGGGGCTTGGGCTTGGGCTGGACCTGAGGTGCAGATTCCGGGGCTTGAGGAGACGCCTGTTCATGGTGGGGAGTGGGAGCCTGGTTGACTGGCTGGGTAGCAAGTGGGAGTGGGCTAGAGGCAGACGGGGTTGGGTAATTGTTCTCGAACTCGTACCCGGGGGCCGGGGCTTGGAGGGTTGAGGGGACGGGTGCTTGAGAAGGTCGCACCTCGAATGTGGTTTGGATCTGGGGAGCTGGGGATGAGGCTGGGGGTTGGAGTTGGGTGTGAGGACTCGGGGGGGTGTTTTGATAGTTGTAGTTGTAATTGTAGTTGTAGTCGGTATCGTAATTGCCGTAGTTTCCAGTTCCGTTGAGGAGGTTGGTTTGGTCTGGGTCTTGGTTCTGGGGTTGGTCGTTTTTCACGCCTCCGTCGATGTTTTTGAGGTATTCTAGTTCCTCTGGGCTGAATTGTGCTGAGGCGAGAGAGGCGCTGAGGAGGAAGAGGAGGGCAGACAGATGCATGTTTATATCTGACTTTCAGTTTTCCTTGCTGTTGTGGTTTTTGATGTTTGTTTTTCTACTTTGATTTGTATATGTTGTGGCTAGTTCTCGCTGGTTGTCATCGGTTATCGAGATGGGCGTTTTTGTTAGAGGCGGATGTACAATCAACGCGCGGGATCAGAGCTGGTTATGAGTGTTTCCACGCGTCTATTAGGAATGGAGGGATGTTCCAAAAAGGTTGCGCTGATGGCATTTTTGGGTGCGGAATGTGGAATTTGTATACATCGACGTGCACAACATAACTCTTATGTGATAGCATAAATTAGTTTTCATTAGTTTTCTTGAATTGACCAATTAGCTCACGCGCGTGAAGATTGATACAGAGTACCTGATACAAGGTACCCAGTACAATGTGCCTGGTACACACTGTACCTTATACACTGTACCTGACACCCTGAATGGAAATAGAGGGGTCCACATCTGTGTAGCCCCAATGTTGTCGAAAAAGAACGGGCAGACCAATGGGACGTCGAGGCCCTGTGGCACAAGAAAACCTAAAATGTCAGGGTCATCTGCCCTGTCATGTTCACGTAAGGTTTTTACGTAAGGTTTCCCAAGTTTCTTAAGTTTCGCAACTTCTTTTAGACCTTTGGGAATGTCCTGAGAGGGTTTCCAGCATGTCGTATAGCTCGGGCTATGATGAGCTGACTCGCTCTGGCCCCTTCATGTAGCTGAGGGTCTCGTTTAGTTAGAACTTATTCACATGTTTTGTAAATAGCTTTGCTAGACAGCCCTGGAAGTGCATTTCCCCTTAATCGAGCCGTGACCTGAATAACAAATCGTCTAAGGGGGAACCATGGGAGACAAGCTAGACCATTGCAAGGTTGCTCCACGAGTGGCTGGTGAAGAACAATTGGAGCCACCGATGCATGGATCCCATCCACGATTGACCCCCTCATACGACCCTTGGAGGTTCCACTGCACACAACAGGAACATGTTCCCATACTAAGAGCAATACCAAGAGCAATATCAAGAGCAATATCAAGAGCCTTGCTCCATACTCTGTGTTGTTGGTGTTGGTGCCAGCCGCACTGCGTGGGTGGTCAGTAGTGAGATCTGCGCCCTAAAGAAGATCCGTCCCGGCCCGATCACAGGGCATTCTCTCAAGGCTTCACATCCACGAGGACTTCCAACAAATGCTAACATCTTCGCGCATTGGCGGAACACAGTCCGGAGTCGAAATTCCTAGCCTCCAGTGTACATTGTAGAACGCAAGTCTGACGCTCATTGCGTGTCTCAATGTTGGCGCTGGTGGAGCCCCCCAATAACCTCGCCAGGAACTATTTTCCTCATTATGGGCGGATCCAATTGGACGGGATGAAGGATAGGGCTTTCCCTTCCAAGTTATTCTTTCCATCCCCTTGGGCAAAGGAAAACACCAGACTTTCCTTATGATAGCTGCCTGTGTCCTGCTAGGGAGAAATGGCAACTGGAAAGTCTCGAGGTGAACTCTCGCGATGAGGTTGCCCCCAGAAATACCTGGCATCACTTGCTGATAGGGGTCCTTACTTCCAAGTTAGGTCGAAGGGGTCAGGTCTAATCGACCTCGACTTCGAAGGCAGTAGACCTCGCGCCTGCTTCTCACTCAAATCTCATATCTATTCTGTCATGAGACATCACCGTCACCAATGAGTCAAGTCTCATATTGATGAGAAAATGACCACAGGAACAAACTGCCATAGTCATGCATCGAGCTGACCAAATGAGACAGCCTTCCAACCTGGGAAGGTTACCGACCGTGTTGTGTAATGACTGACTCGGACAGATCGGATGTCACCCACAAGCTGCAGCGGATGATGATAGCGTTGCTGGTTTTTTAGGGTACCTAAGAAACACGACACGTTTTCGCCGTGCACAAAGCCACCGTCCATGCCCATCACGAACCCCCATCGAAAGCATGACAAAACCAAATCAATCTTCAACATAGCCCAGATGAAACAGCTTCACATCACCGATCGATGCTCTCCTTGTTGTGTCAGGCCCAGATGATCACGGTGCCCTGTACTCTGTGGCGATGAGATACCCTGTGCTCAAGTTGACATCCGACCTCAAGACTGTCTTTAGACACAGACTTTTCTATGGTCTGCAAGATCAACAGACATCATGCCCTTTGACCTGGATTGACATG
This sequence comes from Penicillium sclerotigenum, assembly GCA_928213465.1. Taxonomy (NCBI): domain Eukaryota; kingdom Fungi; phylum Ascomycota; class Eurotiomycetes; order Eurotiales; family Aspergillaceae; genus Penicillium; species Penicillium sclerotigenum. The sequence continues at coordinate 8,654 of CAKMRK010000187.1, read as the reverse complement.
AAACCACATACACTGCACCACTGGTGCACAGAGACGACCCACGACAACGTTCGCAGATAATAGTTTGGTGACGGGGACCATGGCCCGTACCCCATACTGCACTACCAGTCACTTACTTTCGTTGTCATCCCATCCCCATCCCCGTTTCCATTCCAGTTCCAGTTCCACGACACACCTTCATCGAGCCCCCATGCCCCATAAATACCCTGCAAATACCCTGGAGGCAATGATGGAAACTGTTGAGGTGGTCCATCGCACTGAATACATGCTATATTGTGGCACTGACGACCTTGTTCCCTATGGCCAATAACCAAGAAATGGTTGGTAGAAAGGACAGGTACCACATCACGCTCGCACAGAAGGACATGGGAGCTAGCGGTTGGGCTGGGTTGAGTCTATGATACCAAAGTCAACGCCAGATTCCGCATCAATGTCGATTCCGTGTCAAACCCCCTGTGTTGTGGTACTTGGTCCATTTCCCATACACTGCCACACTGAGCCATATCATGGAGTGTTGGTGAATTGACCCTGGCATCCTTCGTCCATAACTCCATAACTCCCATAACCAGGTGGCCAGGTCTTTATTCCCCCTGTTCTGCTTTAAATGGCTAGCAACCGATGCCTAGCAGTCTCACAAGGCATTTAAGGCGTGATGTTTAGGTTTCAAAAGCCTTCCGTGGTCGTGGCACCGGGGAGGAAATCTTCGGGACTGAATGTCTGGCGAGAAGAGCTAGCCGTGCTCAACTTTGAAGGCGCGGTCGAGTATACAGCAATGCATACCGTAGGGATATGGAGGATTCGATTGTCAGCAGACAAGAAGGAAAGGAAACAGAGAGCTTGGATCGTCTCGACGTTGGAGAAACGGAATGCGGCGCTAACGAAGGGAGCTGAACGGAAAGAGCGAGTTAGCACGCGGTTTCTGTGAAAATCCGAATCCAGTCCAGACCAGATCAGACAAGACAGAGAGAAATTTACCTCTTCAATGTGTTTCCCTCGTGTGAAAGGAAACAGAACCCGATGCCAAGGATGTCCAGCAAAAGCATTCGGGTTGTGAGTTGACGAGACGACGTTTCTGCAGATTGTCCACCAGTTATGCACGACTTCGGCTTTGAGGTATGTCCACGCGTTGGAACAAGTGATGGAGATTTGGGAGTGTTGAATTTCATCTTCACTAAAGACTTGTAGTCAGTTTACTCGCAGTTAGTTCGAGTCCACCCGGAAAGTCCCTGTTTCAATTGGCTCCTGTCTCCCGGAGGCTTCCTAGCATAGTGGAACAGAAGTGTGCAAAGGATCATCATTGCACCACTCCACAAACAAACTACTTTGGACAGAAAGTCCAAAATTGCCACGGATGAAAGATGGCTTTTTGCCTCTTTGAATCACAGGAATCAGGAATCAGGAATCAAAAATCCCGAAATTTGGCAAACCCCGAATACAAATGCCAGTACAACGAATACATGGCCTGGAAATTCGCATCATTTTTCCAGCAAACCACAGGTCAGGACTAAAAGCTCACAATTCAAAAGATCATGCGAAAAAAAAATTCAAATAAAAAAAAAAAATACATGAGCTTAGGTTGGGCCAAAGATGCTTGAACGTTCTTCCTGAACTTCCTGGACTTCCTGAACTTCCTGGAGAAGACGATTGGCTGGCACTTTTATCCGGGCCCAATTCGAAGATCTTAACAACCATGAACTACAATGCCATTATTTGGATTTTTTGACCTTTTCTTCGAACGAAATCTTGGAATTATCAGTGAATTTTAAGCCAATGTTAACACCAACCCTTGAGAGCCCTAATTTGGAAGGATGCCAGGACTTTCGGGGTTTGGCTTCGTACCTAAGGTATTCCCCCCGAGGCCATTAGGTACCTTCAACTCCCTTTAAAACGTCCCACCTTTCTCTCTTTGACCTCTTGAGTTCCCATCTTCGAATCCCATCTCCCTACCTTTCTACAAATTCTATGTATGAGGCTATCTTCCTCCCCAAGTCGGGTGACACTTGTCTATAAACACGTATGGCTGACCGCTCTGTTCCCCCCCCCAGCCCCTCATATCTTGTCAATATTCATACTTCGCCCTGGTGAACCCTTCACTGCGTCATTCCATTAGAATCTATCGATTTCTCCCCCCCGCAAAATACCCAGTAGTCCGGTTACTAACTGCTATGAAGTTGTGATATTTTATAGGTAGACACAGGTCGGATACTAGGAACTCCCCCCATTTGATCAGCTTCGAGCAACGATAGCGCAGGCCATTCCCAAAGCCTCCTTTCCCAACATAGGAACAGAACACCCTGACATCACACCTTACCCAGTCCAAACCTCAAGATGCCAGAACGCACCGCAGCAAACTCCACAAACGGGCCGGCCCCAGGAAACCGCAACGGAGTCCACCATACCGAGTCGGCACCCAGCGAGAATGCGGCAAGGTGAGTAGTCATCTTTCGCTCCATCCATCCGCATTGCAAAAGAACCTGCTCCATTCTCTCTTACTTCTTTCTTTCACTTTCCCTCATTATCTCTTTCCCCAAATGCATCTTCCCCATCCGTAACCAAACCGCGCCCCCCCGGCTCCCCCCCCCACTTCCGATAACCCTTAAATGATCGAAAGCTGAGATCTCGTGACCTCTCCACCTAGCCTCAACAACGACTCACCTGAGCGCCGCCAGCAGATCCGCCAGCAGGAACTTGACTTGATCTACTACCGGAAGTTCCTTGAGGACTTGGTCTCTGTCATGCGTGACGCTCATAGCGATTCTGTCGCTCAGATTGTCTCGCTTATTCGCTCCGGGGCCTCGAACGAGGAGATTCACAACGCCCTTCAACGCGTCCGGGATGAGAGCTGAATGGGACTGAATGTCACATGCTTCGGTATTCGACCTTGCAAGGAGAACTTGCGCTACGGTTCGTGGCTTTCGGCATTTGTTTGCCTTTTTGTTTCTTGAGCCTTGGAAATTGGGGTCGACATAATCGTGAGCCATTCATGCATGTTAATGTTTTCTAGGAGAACAATCATGAGAGTGCCCTTCTTCTTTTGTTTTTTTTTTCGCCTAGGTCTTGGAAAAGACATAAGCCAAATCAAATCTTGCAAGTTGAATGGTAGTCGATATAGCTGGTGACGCCATTTTTTTTTCTTGCACCATGTTCTTTCCTGGGGTAGTTTGCCCTGTGATATTTGGATGTCTGGTGCGTTGTGTGTTTTGTCACATGTCATATCGCCCTAGTATTGTCCGGGGACATGCATGCTTAGGGTTGTTCAAAAGGGAAAGGGAAAAATGACGTGTGTCCGACCCAAAGAGCAAGGGAAAAACGAAAAGAAAAAGTACCTGTACCTGGTGACAATAACAGTCGGCGATGCTGAACCAACAGCTGTGATCTCGTTGATATAGGAACGTTGATATGCATCAGACACCCATGTCAAGGTTGAAAATACCTATACCATACCCCCCCGGTATGTGAAGTGAGAAGTGAAATACAGCCAATAGTGACAGCAGCTTCCCACTAACCCGAAGTGTGTGGGACCCGATGAAAGCCTACCGACTGGTACAGGGGGGGGAACGTCACCATGAGACGAATGAAACAAAGAACATTGGGACAAGGTGGGAAAAAGGAAGTGGACATCAAGATCGACGCTAAACAAATGAGAAGGGGACATCTCCCAGGGTGTGGACTGCACCGAAATTGGAGCGTCCGTCTCTTACGAGGGGTGAGAATTGCGGTCAAAACGTGTGGCAAGAAGAAAATCGGAGGCGGGTGGGGGAACGAGTACGCCGTCGACACTGCGCGCGTCTATACGATGTACTCTGTCCAAAATACGAGAACACAGTTCTGTTCTCACTCCCTTGGACATTGGAAACAGAATATCCTATGCTAGACACCTAGGGCTGGGCGTTTTCTTGAAGTAGCTCGAGTGGAATGGGACTCCCTGTGGGCTGACGGATTCTATCTCCGTGCGGTTTCGAGCAATGGAAGCACAGAATGTAGTGGATCACCCTTGGGCTGCGCGCTTCTTTTCCTGTAAACGGAGACGCTCCTCTTCTCTCTCGCACTGTGCTAAAGATATCTCAAGGCTTTGCTGCGTTTGAAAAGAGGATGTACTAACCCTATCTTAGAGATCGTCTTGAGATTCATCCTTGTTCTGTCCGTCTCTGCCCCCGTGTAGACGGAGAGAGACACCGGGACCCTCTTCCTCCCTACCTCCCTCTCTCCTAGAGACAAGAGTGCCAAGTCTCTCTGTCCCTTTCTTTCCAAAGAAAAGGGAAAAGTCTGTACTAACTCGTCTCCCATTGTTGACTGTGGGAGATGATGAAAAGAGGTGGACTGGTGACAGGGTTTCCCCCGACCCGAGACGACTACAGTAGGACGACACCACGCTGATTCGATCCCCCGTGACCATGACCGGATTTCATCCATCCCCATCTCGATTCCGATCTCTTTCTATACACAAATGACATACCCATATCCCATTCCTCGATCACAGCCATGCCGTAATAACACCCGTTCCCTACTGATCGCAACCCTGGTTCGCAGCAGACCGGCAGACCAGCATCACCAGCATCACCAGCATCACCAGACCAGACAACTGGATTCTATCGACGACTTTATTTTTTTTGTAGAAAGTCGAATCCAACGTCAAATCCAACGTCGAATCCAACGCCGTCGTCAGATCTAACACCAAACCCCAACGCCAACGCCAGCGTCAAAGCCAAAGCTAACCAACACCAAATCCGTCTTCCCTTCACCGGTCAGGGGCCGATGGAGACGCAGAACGACCGGCAGATCGTGTCACGCCGTGCGTGAACAGCCGTGTTTCGAATCTAGCTAAACTTCTATGCAGACGGGACTCGGTTTGGGGCTGTGAGCACATGCATGCTTCCGGTTTGGTTGGTTTTGGAATCCCAGGTGCCAGGGCTGTGGGCTGGGATGCAACGACAACAGATCTGAGATTTATGATTGGGATCCTTGGGGTTGGAAACTAAATTCTGGGAGATCACATCATGTCCAAGACTGCTGCTCATGGGTGGGCTATACATACATATGTGTTTGGAGGAGGGTATGGAAGAGTTGGGTGGTGCTGATGTTGATTGGGGGGTGTAGTGTCAGTTGTCAGTGGGTATTGGCTGAAAGAAGCTTGCAGGGTATGGCCAGGTCTACGTTGAATACTGCGTACCTGGGGGTACGTAACATAGAAACAGAAGTGGTTTTAATTGATCTGAAGGAAATCTCATTCTTTGTCCCTTGTAGCACCCATGCCACATTCCCGTACCTATCGTGATCATGCTTACTATAACTTTTGGTTTAACTTATCTAAGGAGTGCAACGGCCGGTGTACCGGGGGTACAGTGAGCAGTCACGGACGGTATAACGAGCGCACAGCCAGGCCAAGAAACGCTCGAGACCGAGACCGTAGCCACCGTGAGGGGAGGTACCATACCTATTGTTCGAATGTTAGTATAGACGAATAAAAGAGAAAAAAAAATGGGAACAAAGGCGAGATATTAAAACTTACTTGCGCTGGTCAGTGTACCAGTAGTAGGGAGAGGGGTCCATGCCCTCGTGCTTGTAGGCGGCCATCAGTTCATCCCAGTCGTCCATTCTCATACTACCTCCGACAATCTCGCCAACACCGGGCATGAGCACGTCAACACTCTCAGTGACGCGGCGGTCCTCGGGAGCCTTCTTCATGTAGAAGGCCTTGATATTGGCGGGGAAGTGAGTCAGGAAGATGGGCTGGTTGATGATATCGGTCATGCGACGCTCAGCAGCCTCGGCAATATCGTCACCGAACTGGTGGGGCTGTCCCTCCTCGTTGGGGATTTCGTGCTCGATCAGCCACTGGATAGCATCGTCGTACTTCATGCGGCGGAAGGGACGGGACGGGGGCTTGAAGTCCGGGTTGAGCTGCTTGATGTATCCGGCGATCTCGGGCTCGGCCAGGATGTAGTCAATCACGCGGCAGATGATATCCTCGAGATGGTCGAGCAGATCAGTGAAGGTGATGAAGTCCAACTCGGCTTCGATGTGCGTGTACTCTGACAGGTGGCGACGGGTCAACGACTTCTCGGCACGGAAAGACGGGCACACACAGAACACATCACCCAGGGAGGGGAGACATGTCTCAAGGTACAGCTGCGAGGACTGGGTCAGGTAGGCGTTCTCGCCGTAGTAGTCAAATCCGAACAGAGTGCTGCCACCCTCAACCTGGGTCTGCACCATGGCGGGAGGGGTGACCTCCAGCATGCGGGTCTCCTCGAAGGCCTTGCGGAAAGCACGCAGAGCAGCGGCGCGCACCTTCATGACGGAGGAGGAGGTCTCACCACGCAGAACCAAGTGGCGGTTGTCGTAGAGAGTCTGCGGGTCGGCGTCCGGCGCCACACGCGTGGTAATAGCCTCCTTGTCGCCAGCGGCCTTGCCGATGATCTCGAAGAAGTCGGCGTGCAGCTCGCGGTCGTTGGGTGCATGCTGCTTGGGAGGCACGGCGCGCATCTCACCGTGGATGGACATGGAGGTTTCGAGGGTGAGGGTCATGATGTCGTAGGTCTTGACCATGTCGCCGGTCAGGACACACTGCAGGTACCCGTATCCGTCAGTGAGGGTGATGAAAACGACATCCTTCTGGGCGCGGGCACGGTGAACTCGGCCCAGCACGCGCACTCGGGTGCCGGCCTCATCGGACTCGGGGGTGCGCAGCTTGATGATGGCCGGGTCAGTAACGTCCAGACGAACGCGCACAGGCTTGGGCAGCGAGGTGTCCTCCTTGATCACGATCTTCTTGGCCTCGTCAAGGACCTTCTGGCGCTTGTCAGCCTCGGCCTTCTCGCGGATGGCCAATTCCTGTTCCTTGGCGGCCTTCTTCTTGCGCTGCTCCCAGAGGTTGTTGGCCTTCTTCATTGCCGACTTGGTGGCGGGCTTCCACTCCAATTTGGCTGCGGGGTCGACATCCTCACCGGCGGCGTCGGTCTGGGACTTGCGTGTAAGGTACTGGATGCCTTCAGTGGTGGGAGGGTGTTCCACGTAGGCGTGGACGAGGGTCTTGTAGGGGGCAGTCTCGGTGCCGGTAGCGGAGGACTCGTCTCTGCCGACGTCTTCGTCGATGTAGATGGTGGTAGACGCCATGGCGTTTGGTCTAGTCCTTGCAGACCGAGGCTTGAATCGAGTTGCGGCGGAAGAGTTCTGTGGAAGAAATAATTAATATAGGGTTCTAATCTGTGAGTCATACATCATAAGGCTAAAAGAATTCAGGGCAGGACAGATTAGAATGTGACATAGAGTAGACTCACCTGATATGCAGGAAATGAAACTCTTATCTCTTCCCAATTGCAAGTTGTCCAAGGGAGGAATCGCACATTGAGGTAGAGGGGTAAATTTCCGATAAATGCGGGATTCCCCACGGATGCCTGAGGCATTAATCGGACTGTATATATCTTGGAATATCCTTCGGGGTATATTTTTTGGGGGGAGGTCATGAGGTTATGATTCCAGACTAATTTATTCACAAGTACAACAGTATTAGATCTTAAAATTATATTCCAATATTCGAGTCCATTCATCTATACCACTCTATTGCTCTCTCATACATAAGATGTCATATCTATGCACTTAGAGTATACCAACCTTGGAAGGGATATACCAGAAACAGATCAACATTTTAAACTCATCCACGAGTTCAGTCAGAACCTTACCTTGGCAGCCTTCCCCTATTTAGTTAATACTCCGTGATGGCATAGCTGGGAGATTGCAGTTCCAAGGTCATGGAGAGATATACAGGAGGTCACGGGACCCTCTCTATTCTCCCGGGGCTACGGAGATTAAAAGAAGAGGATTTAAAAGACGTCGTCTACAACATAGGTACGGAGTACGGAGTACTCCGTGCTATGTTGTACTTTGTACTCCATACAATTAATCTCATGAACATGTCAGGGGTAGGAGATTGGGTCCTGATCCAGTTCTGCATGAGCCACGGGAAGTCGAAGTTTGGGGAACCCAAAGAGTTTATATTATGTCTTATATTATATATTATATATTATAATGAGAGATTAAACATATACTAATATATAATATATAATATAAAATATATAAAATATATAAAATATATAAAATATATAAAATATATAAAATGTACGGAGTACGGAGATATACAATCTAATTGAGAACGACTGCATATCCTCCTATAAATCAGTTATCAAGAATATATAGTCTGCGTTAGTCCCGACCCCCCTTTAACGCCCACTCCCTATTCTCTTCCCCCTTTTGTTTTTTTTTTTTCCCTCTCCATACCTTACCTGGATTCACTTCCTTGCCTTTCATTCCTTTTCTCCACGCTCTTTTTTAACCCTTTTTATTTCCATTTCTTCTGTGCTTTATTTTTTTTGGCGGGCTATTTTCTTAAAAAATTTTATTAAAAAAAAATCCCAATTCCAAGCTTGTCAACTGAAACCTCTTCCCTAACACACCCCCAACACCCCCCCTACCCCCCACCCCCCCCCCCCCATCTTTTTTTTACTCACCCTCTATCTTCTTTTTTTGTCTTCCTCATTCTTATTTAACCTTATTCTCTTTATTTTATTTTTTTTTTGTTTTTCTTTTCTTTTTCATATTCTCTTTTTTTTTTTTATTCTTTTTCTTTTATTTTTTTTCATTTATTTGTCTATTAT
>CAKMRK010000186.1:0-61172 GCA_928213465.1 Penicillium sclerotigenum | reverse complement strand
TATTATCTTTTTACTTTGTAAATTGTATTATTTAACATATCACATACTACATATATTATAATAGATTATTTATTTATTTTTATATATATTATGTATTTGATATTTTATAAATAATTATTTTTATATTAATAATATAATAATAGAACTATATTTCAACTAAATATATATAATAATAATCGGAGAAAACGTTTGTGTTGTGAGGGGGTTGGCGGGGGGGGGGGGGGGGGTGGGGCCAGTTGTGACTAACATGTACTAAGTTGTTGTAAGTACCTGGTACATGCGGCTGCCGGGTACCTGCTGCTTGCGACCGGGTACCCTGTACTCCGTACTCCGTTTTCCGTGCCAAGTGCATATCAGTCCCTCGCATTCTACCGATAGCTCACAGTTGAAATGCGCTACATCGATTGCCAAATTCTGCGCAGGATGCAAGGGAAAATCGGGAAATAAATGTTAGGCTCTGGATAATGGTAATGGTATCCCCCAGTTTTTCGAGTTTTTCCTAGCCAAGGGTGAGTGATTGAGTGATCATCTTGTCTTAGCCACTAGCGGGTCACTAGCGAGGCTGGCGATGAGAGGAACCGGTCAGAATTTGACAACAGACAGCCATTACCAATTATAACTGGCATTGATAACCGTTGTCATTGTATTTGAGACAAAGTACAGCATCTAAGGTAGAAATACAGTCCCAATCGAATTTTGATACCCAAAGAGTTCAGAGAATAAAGAGAGAGAGAAAAAAAAAAAGGTAAACAACGCGGAACTACTTCCTCCCCCCACCCCCTTTTATCATATTATTGTCTTCAACAAGTCCTATCTCCATTGAATATAACAAGATTGAGCTTAGCGTGTCTGAACCTGTACAGCCGATTATGCCTGTTTCCCGTGTTTCATAATTGCCCTTTTTTTCCAGCAGTTCATCTCTCTAGCCCCCTGTTACCCACAAGCCCAGGCCATCTCGAAGGCCTAATCTTGTCTTTCCAATCTTAGAACTTCGTCTTGTCATCTCTTTCTCCGGTTTCGAACTCAGGCCTACGGGGCTCGGTGGACCTTTCCTTCCGGGCATTGAGAACCCCAAGTCACTCGTTTACCTGCTTTTCACGCGTTTTTCTTCTTCTCGAGCTTGAGTTTCGACCTGGGGTCGACCATTTTATCCAATTCTCTCATTCGAAGACTCGATTCGTATCACGCTCGGAAAATTCTCGATCGCAACTTGACACATTCCGCGCCGATATAGCCCAAAGGGGTCCATTTATTTATACGGCTAGACCGCCAATATCGCCCGACATGTCGAACTCTTGCATTTCCCTCGAGGGGTCAAGTACCTGTCCTGCCTGGAGTAGCTCGTCCATTTCAACCAGTTCCAGTCTATATGCGGACTTGTGAGTGGAAACTCGCCCGATTAGGCATGGGAAAAAAAATTGGATCGCTGACAGTGCGCTGCTAGCCCTTTCCTCAAAAGCGTATCGAATCTGACAGATTTCGATGATTCATTAAAGAACTATGTCAATGGATCATATGTCTCGGCAAAGTAGGTGTTAGTACCAATGGAATGGGAAAAGAGTCACTAACAGGCCCAGGTATGTTGACTTACTGGGATGCCAAGGCATGAATTCGAGCGCGCCCAACAACTACTATGCCCAGTATACAATCAGTGTTTTATGCAGCAGTGTTGTGCAAAGCTCCATATCCGATTGCAAACTTTCCGCGGCTGAGTCAGTACCCATTTGCGTCGATACATGCGCACTTTGGGCCAGGAGTGAGCAGGAGACCATGGCAAATACAGAATTATGCACCAAGAGCGACAGGAACTACACAGACCTAATCTATGCCGAATTGACCATCTGCGAAAAACCATCCGATGCCCTTTCTGGAGGTTGTGTCAAAGGAGCTGCGAATGAGCCTGGTAATTGTGGCTTTGCGACAAATACCATTGGTCTCTGCACTTTTTGTGCCAACAGTACCGATAGCTGCTGCGCGAAATCCAACTCCACAAGCCGCTGTAAAGGTGTTGCAGTACCGACTGTTACTCTACCACCACTCACACCCGCGCCCTCCGTCACTGCAAGTCCTCGCCATCATCGCTTGTCGGGCGGCGCAATTGCTGGAATCGTAATCGGCGCCGTTATAGGAGCCGCCATTTTAGGTGCTCTCGCCTTCTTTTGCATTTTCATGCGCCGTCGTCGTCGGACCCAAAACGAAGCTACGCTCAACCAACCAAACCCACAAAGAAAGCGTGGATCACCATCAATGCAACAGCCCCAGAGCCCAGCGTCGTACAACATGGTCCCAGGAGGACGAGTCGCACGGATGTCTGCACTACGCGAAATGCCCAGTCAATCATCGCCTGCCTATTCGCGTACCTCCGCGGCGATGTACGGCGGCGGAGCCAAGTACAGTGATATGTCAGACTCGGAAGGCAGGGGCGCCAGTCCAGGAGCTATGTCCAAGAGAATCCCACCAGTAACAGGGAAACGTCATGGCTCACTCTCGAGCAGCTCAGTTCTGGCTGGACTAGAAAGCGACAGCTCGCCTCGCTCCGGCCCGACAAACCAATACTCTTCCCCCGAAGCAGTAACCAGTGGTCGATCTGAGCAGCTGTCTTATTTCCGCGACTACTACTCTCAAGATGAGATTTATCCTGGAGACAGGGTTGCCGTTCTTTGGGCGTACTCGCCACGCGCGGGTGACGAATTCGAACTCGATCGAGGTGAGATGTTGAAAGTGATTGGCATTTGGGACGACGGCTGGGCGACGGGTGTGCGACTTCCCGAGCGCGCCGAAGAACAAGACATGACTTACCGCGAGGCGCGCGACAGTGGTGTCTCGAATGGCTCGCGTATGCATGCTTCGTCGCCCATGCCGTCAGGTGAGATCAAGGCCTTCCCCTTGGTCTGTGTCTGTCTCCCGCAGCACTGGCACAAGATCATCGACGGCGGCCAGGAAGACGAGGAAGTTTGAGCACGGTTCTCAATTCTCAGTTTTGCAAAATTACGTCTTGACGACAGCGTGTTGATCCTTCTGTTCCGTCTTCCAGTGCTTTTTACGCCCCGGCTGGCCATCCTCCTCCCCCACGATCTCAACGATCGGCTCAATGCTCATTTTATACTCGTATTCGATATACCCCCCATTTTATGACGGTCATCTCGTCCTTTCCCTATTTTGACATTTGTTTTCATTATCTTCTTCCACTTGATCCGTGTGGAACCGGTCGCTGGCGCATCGGGCTCGGTCAATGTGCTCTTTGCTCCTAGAGCACATTTCCGGTCTTGTTAGGTACTACACAACGGTTTGCCACTGGAGACCATTTCTATATCCCGATGGATGAGCACCGCTGAAGGTGGTTTGGTCAGAAGATATCGGACACATATAGCGCACGCTTTAATGTATGTACATAGTTAGACCAATTTTATCGAAGGGGCCTTAATTAAGGTGCAATAGTTTCTCTACTACTTAAAGTAGATATATAACGATTTCTTCGCGTCCCCCACATCTACTCAAGTCTTATCCGAAAACGGCCAACGGAGTTAACGGAATCACGAAATCGATTGATTAACAATTAATTTGTATTTTACTAATCCAACCCCTCATTTCGCAATGTCTTTTGTAATGGCGTGTCTTGCTCTATATAACTTTCTTTCCTAACCTATACTCCTACACAGTTAACACTTCACAATCCATCATGTCCTCCCCAAAGATCATCCTCTACACCAACCACCTGTGCCCCTGGGCCCACCGCGCACATATCGCGCTGAAGGAAATTGGACTCGACTATGAAGAAGTCATAATTGATCTGAGCACACCGCGCGAGCCATGGTATCTGGAGATCAACCCGGTAAGTACCAGGCACTCCTCCCAAGCACCCACTCTTCCACCTATACAGCACCTGCACTGTTCCACCACGTCTCATATACTGTACGTACTGTACACTAACATCCCTAACAGCGCGGACTCGTCCCCGCCATCTCCTACGATGGAACCATAATCACTGAATCCGGCATCGTCGCCCAATTCCTCGCAGACGCTCACCAACCCCACCTCCTGCCCCCCTCCTCACCAACCGAAAACGCGCTCTACCGTGCCCGCCTCAACTTCTTTGTCGACGCCTTCTTCAGCAAAGTCCTCCCTTCATTCTTCGCCAGTATCCGCGCTGCCGATGAGACCGAGCGCGATGCCGCTGCCGAGCAGCTGATCGCTGCCGTCGTGAAGGAGGTTGAGCCCCTTCTAGCAGACACGGAGGGCAAGGGACCGTTCTTTGGTGGTAGTGAGAAATTGACGCTGGCAGAGGTTCAGTCTGGCTCGTTCTTGTTGCGGATTTTGAGCTTCGCTAAGCCGGAACATGGTCTTGTTTCTGCTAAGTTGACCACTTTACTGGAGCAGACTCCAAGATTTAAGCGCTGGGCTGAAGCGGCTATTGCGCATGAGAGTGTTAATTTCATTTATAATGAGAAGCTTGTGGCGGATAAGATGAGGGCTAGGTTTGCGCCGGCGGCAAAGGTTTAGGCTCGGGTTACAACGTATATTAGGATTGATACTTAGGCAATTTAGCTTATGAATCAAAGAATGAGAGATGAATCTGTTAGATCTAAATTTAATGTGCTTTTCACTTTCTTGGTTAAATATATATTCGTGATGAAGCTATATACATGTATTCTTTTCGGGTTCTACGCTAACATTGAAATATATATACTTTGGCTATTAAGTTACATTCTTACTTTTACCTAGTTATATATTTATATTGAATTCTTGGTATTAACTAGTAAAATGTTCCACAGACAATAGGGCAGACATAGTAAACCCTCTTAATATGTACAACATACAAACCACAAAGTACATGGTGGGCCAGGACAAAAATAGCCACAGACGTGTCCCATGGTTGAGGCCATCCAATTTTAGCCCGCAGACACCCACATCGGAGAGGCTCACTTCAAACATCTATGTGCGGAGTACATGTTATGCAGCTGTAAGCTAACATGATGTGATTTCAAACCATAAACATACATAATATACGCAGTACCTGGTACTTTGAAGATGTAAAAGGAAAAGACTCGTGAGAACACAACCATTTGTTCAATATCAACTCATACCAGACACTATATGTCATTTTTAAGTCAAAAACAGCAACAGCCTTGGAAATACTAAAAAATCCTAAAAACAAACCCCATGAGATCAATTCTCTACATGTCATTCAACTGGTAAACAGGTACCGAACACTTTAATTATCAAAAGTCTGATATCACGTGCAGCCACCCCCACTATGGCTATGGCAACACCTGGGAAACAATTCACCCCTCAAACTCCATCTTCTCCGTCTCATCCGTTTCCGTTGCTTGATCTCCACCTCCTTCAATCCCTGTAAGTCATTGGAGGGCATACTAATTTGACTTCTCATGTCAACCCGAGAAGCTCGACCGACCCCCTGAGTTTGGCCATCTCAGCCCACTGACATAGCGCTAGACAACCCCGTCTTTTTTTGTCTCCCTCTTCTACATAAGCCACCATGTCGGTTAGTATTGACCCCCAAACCCATGGTATACAACATCCAGTACTGACTATGATATCGCGCAGCTCGCATCCGGGTAAGTCGTCTCGGTTCCCGCGCTCGCAACCGGTTTCCCCTCACTTTCCTCATTTATTGACACCTACCCCCTATAGTGTCCAGATCCAGGATGACTGCATCACTGCCTTCCAAGACTTCAGCCGGAGCCACGGCAAGACCAAGTACATCATCTACAAGATCGCCGACGACAAGAAGTCGGTTGTCGTAGACTCCGTCGGCAAGGACCAGGACTACGAGGTCTTCCGCAACGAGCTCGCCGATGCCAAGGACAGCCAGGGCCGCCCCTCCCCCCGTTACGCCGTCTACGATGTCGAGTACGAGCTTGCCGGCGAGGGCAAGCGGTGCGCATTCCCATCTTCGCAATTGTTCGCAGACACCCCGCTGACTTGATTGTTCTCACAGATCCAAGATTGTCTTCATCTCCTGGGTGCCTAGCGAGACCCCCACTCTGGTAAGATTCCCACCAGACCCAGGTTCAGACCCAGGCTCAGACCCAATAATTAATTTTATCTTTAGTGGTCCATGATCTACGCCAGCACCCGCGAGGTTCTCAAGAACGCCCTCAACGTCGTCACTTCCATCCACGCCGATGACAAGTCCGATATCGAGTGGAAGACAGTCCTGAAGGAGGCCAGCGGTGGCAAGGCCTAGATGATAGCGCCGGCTGGATCCGGGCTGCGCGACTGATAGGGGTGCGCCCTTGACGGCGCCGCGGAACGATCAATTCATAACCTTCTCTGCACACCGTTCTCCCATTTTCTTCTTAGTTGCAATGCAAGACCGTTACGACTTGGCCCGTGTTTGTTTTCATTTCGCGAGTGGCCTGAAGAGTCTTGATTTCACTTCCAGCTTGTTCCAATCGCTCTGAATGATTTTTCCACCTTAGGTTTGAGGGTAATTGGGTTTAGCTGGGCACCGAATCTTCCTGTCTGTTGGCTATATTGCACATGATGGGCGAGGAGACTTCGGGATGCATGGTGTTGAATGTAGAATAGTTAAGCAACAGGACAACTCCTGGCTTTTCCTGTGAAGTTAATTGCTTGACTGGGTTAGGGTAGGCGGCTGAAGATTCCGACAAGGGTCAAAAGACTTGAACGACTGCTTGAAATTGGGAAATTTCGCTGATAGAGGGATAATAATGGTCAAATTAAAAAAAGGTCCATAAGCCACTTAAAAGAATATCGACATCATGCCATATGGCTGAGGATGATGATGATGCTCACTGGTAGGGAGCCGGTTTGGGCGATGAGCCAATGAGAAGGCGGCCAAACCAAAACCGCACTAGTCCCGACCAGATCCTCGCCTTTCCACCTCAAACCACAAGAAACATCTTCAAGTCATTCCCCAGTCCACGATCCTCCTCCACTCTCTCCTAAGCCGTGCCCTGGCGTGCTCTCTGGCTTTCAACCTCCCGATCTCCCTTAATTATCTCAATTGAACTCGATTTCGACGTGGTGCTGCCACCTCCCGCCTGCCGCACAATGTTTCTTCGCACCGTCTCTCGCGCTGTCCCTCGCAGCACCGCGGCCATCCGTGCTGTCCCGACTGCCTCTGTGAACGCCCTGCAGACCCGCGCTGCTTCGGACCATGCTATCCCCAACCCTACCCTCGCCAACATCGAGAAGCGCTGGGAGGTCATGCCCCCTCAGGAGCAGGCCGAGCTCTGGATGCAGCTTCGTGACCGCATGAAGGTCGACTGGCACCAGATGACCCTCCAGGAGAAGAAGGCCGGTACGTTCTATCTCTAGAACGGGTGTACTTGAAACATAGCATCTCGCTTCGACTACCCTGAGGCTTCCGAGATTCTCTGTTTCGGGATTTGTCTCGGGATATCCCGACCCCTCGAACATCCACGATTGTCTTTATAAGTAGCCATTTGTCGCTGACAACAATTCTTCCTCTACTACAGCTTACTACATTGCCTTTGGCGCCCACGGCCCCCGCGCCCAGGCCCCCAAGGGTGAGGGCTTGCGCGTGTTTGCCAAGGTGGCCCAGCTCGTTACTGTCTCCGTTGCCCTCTTCTACGCCGTCCACGCCTTTGCCGGCAAGCAGCCCGCCACCATGTCCAAGGAATGGCAGGAGGCCTCCAACGAATATGCCCTGGTACATATCACTCCCCCCTCCTTCCGACTGCAGCCGGGAAAAGTCTCTGACCCAGTCAAATTGAACAATGCTAACCTATCCGACTATAGAAAGAGAACATCAACCCCATCCACGGCATCAGCAAAGTGGGTTACGAAGGCAAGGGCTTTGTCCAGAGCCCCCCTCTTGAGAAGTCATAGGTGTACCAGTTACCCGACCGGGAATGATTTGAGATCTACGCAGGACGGACGGCATCCATCGCATGACCTAGATGTCGATTTTATTGCAAGCTACTCTTTCCATAGCCATCCTCGACATGTGTTTGTATCGAAGGATGGGCCTCCGCCCGTGCGTGCCGTTGAGTGTTCCCCCATTCTATCTTTTTTGGCAAGCATTGAAAAATGCGTGTATTCCGTACTGTGCTATAATCAATGTATCTCTTTTGTAGCCATAGAGCATGAGTTTTGGGTGTGAGATATAAAAATACGTGTAATGTGCCCCCTGCGCTCCGACATGGCGTGGCCTACGGAGTGATTCGGAACCAACGTAAGTGCGGAGAATCCCTGTGGGAACACGGGTGTTTGAAGGGTAATAGAAGAATAAGAGTTAGTTTTTTATGGAGATATGAAATAAAAATCATCGAAATATGAATCTAGATTATAATTATAATATAATGAACATAATAATTAGCTTCGAATATAATTTAGTGTATATGTCCCTGTATGTACCGGATTTTAGGCCACGGTCGCGAATTTCCCGATCAAGGTGCCGCCGCTTTTATGAGGGCGCTCAGGCTCCTGCTCACTGAGTATTTCACAGCACGGGTGATCACTGTGAGCACTTAGGATATGCTTAGTAATGTAAAAAAATATTGCTGTCTGTTCAGTTGTCGGGGACTAGAAGAAAAGCTTACTAATCCCTAGTCCTCCAATCCTATCTCGGGGCGGAGCTGATAAGAAAGTGTGGGGTAAATCTGGAACTCCCGGCCAATCTACTTTTTATACATTTAAAGAGGCAAAACACTGCCTTGATGATCGTTGTGTCTTATAGTTTCAGAATAAGCGGCTTCAATTTGATGCTAGGAAGCCAAAAAAATAAATGTACAAACATGGAAAGGAAAAAAAAGTAAAAGAACAAAAAAAGGGAAATCATTGGGAGTTTGTGCCTTGTCTTGGGGCCGATCTCTGAATGGAATGTTTTCTCAGCCAGCTCAGACCGAAATCTCGTGGAGCTCATGTGTGCGAATCAGTGATGGTCCGATCACAGGAAGGAGTGCGTCTAGTTCTACGCTTGACGAGAACCGTGCATATGCCTCCCAAGTCATGCGCACAAAGACTCCCGCAGATGCATTGGTTTCATAGGCATCTGTGATTTCCACTTTAAACTTGGCCGGCAGGTTTTCAACAACTTTTTCAAAGTCTTGGACAACTAGCTTCGGGTTTCCTTCGAGAACGAGTAGAACAAGGACGTGAGTTTCGCGGCCGGAGGGAAGTTGTGATAGTGGACGGGAATGTAATGTAGGGCCTAGGCTCAAACTTGAGGCATGACCAGAAGACGAAATTCCTGGCGATGGAGGAGTTGAAGTAGACGTGACGTGGAAAGGTAAGACAATGGGATTCACCCCATTATGACTCGAAAATCTTGGCATGTAGCAGCCACGAGGAGTTTCATTCTGTACCGCATTGAAAATTTCATCTGTCGAGATAGATATCTTGCCAGAGTGAGAAAGTTTTCGCATGGTCCGCGCAACTCGCTGTGTAAAGGATATTCCATTTACATGGGATCTCGCAAATGCCGAAGAGCCACAAGCAGCTAAGACATGGGTTGTCATCGGGTTACTCGCAATAGCAGTACTGGAATAACAACAATCTAGGATGCAGAAGGTATCCATAGGATAAGTGTGGTAACTTAGTTCACGATCGATGGTGCGCCATGGAACAAATGTTTCCCTCTTGGTCGCGGTAAAAGAAAGTTCGTTAAGTTGATTGATCCTACCGTGGCCAGCGTAAAAAAAAATGAAGAGCGTTGGTTTGCAAATGCGGTGTTTGGACACAACTTCTTGATGCAGGCGATCTCCCAAATCCCAGCCTGGAACGGGATTTTCGTGGTTCATGACAAATGTTTGGCTGGTAACTCCGAAAAGATCAGCTATCATATGGGAGAAGGTTTCTCCATCTTCTTGAGCATGAGTGTTGTCGTCGTCCCAATAACAAATGAAGGCCGTAATTTGGGAGTATGTTTTCCCTCTGGCCTTAACCGCCCTTTCCAGTGCAGATTTTAAATCGGGAAGAGCAATCCTTTTGGAGCTGATCCTTCTCGGAATTTTCGATGGAGATTTTGGGGATACGGGTGAAGTTGCAGAGTTGGGCGAGGTAGGAGGGTTAGACTGAGAAGATTCCATAGTCAAGTGACTCAACCGAGTGCCGAATAGAGGATGTGCAGAAATCGATTTGAGTACAAAGTGAAAAAAGTAAGAAGTCCTCTTGCCTCAGATTGGCTCAAGGGTCTTGGGTGTTGAGGGCTCACGAGTAACTGACAAAGAGAACTTGAGATGGTAAAGGTGAAAGATGAGTGAGAGTTGTTTGCTCAAGTTAAAGGCAGAGATGTTTGGGGACTTGATAGAGATAGGACAGGGTAGGACGAACCATAGTAGAATCAAAACTACTATGCCTATTCTAGCTATTCTTACTGTAAGAACCATGGAACCTCATCCGATCCGGGCCCAGTGTCGCGTGCCTAAGGTCTAGAATATTTTTGTGGATGTCTATCGCTAGAGCTGAAGTCGTATTCCTAGGAGCAAGCGGCAGGTAGTAAGAGCAATAGTCCGTTAAAAAATCAACAAAAAAAAATCAAACTAAAACACTAAACTGGATTTACAAACCATTCAACTAGGGTTTTCTGAGATATTCCTAGATATTGTAGAACCAAAAATAGAGGGTTGGGTATTTCCCTCAACTATATAGAGCTCGGTTGAGGTCACGCTCAGTAAGTGGGATCAGGCTGCTCAGGTGTCGTTCAGTGAGCGAGTCATCTAGCTTATGTAATAGTCATGTGATGCTCAGTGGGCGGGTTGAACGATTACGTAATACTCAGGGGCGTGCTCAGTTTTACTCAGTGAGCAATTGGCGGCAAGGGGTGAGCACTCAAACGGAAAGGGAAACCCAATTTGCCCAGCCTAAAATCCAGTGTATATGTAGTTAGTTATGTTGTAAGTTCTATAAACCTAGGTCAGTTTTATATTTTCCTACCCGGTGGTTGACCCAACACGTCAGAGTTTTTCCGATATTCGGACTAAAGGGCCATTGACTTTCATGATATAGACCATCTGAACTCTTTTCATTAGCTTATTTCCCTTACATTTTGTGAAGGTTTCCAATGTTCCCTAGGAGAATGCCATTTGTACAACAAAACCGCTGTGGCTCCCCTGCACCCGGCCGGCAAGCCCCGGTGTGTGTGCGCGAATTCCAGGGCAACGGGCTGAGCTTCCTCGGTCACCACCTCACCACTCGAGATTGGTGACAATGGATATTGAAAAACGATAGAGATGAATATTTATATATCAAAAATCATTTTAAATAAGAAAATTAAGCTCTTTCCCTTGTAGAAAGCTCAAGTTGGTGCTCGGTTCATCACGGGATCGTCGGCAAAACCGCCCCGGAAAGGCTAAGGGCGACCAGTCCCCATCCACCAACCTCTTCCCTTCCTCTTCTTCCCTCTTTTCCCGTTCCAACCTCACCTCTTCCTTTCATCACATTTCGCTCTTCAACACCGTCATTATGTTCAAGAGGTATGATTTGATGATCCATTCAATCTTCTTCTCTTTTTCATTTTGAAACTAATTTTTTCCTCTAGCGGTCTCGCCCGGTCCTTTGGGAGGGCTGCTTTTGCCCGGACGACTCCCGTCGCCCGCGCCTTCCAGCCCATCCGCTCCAATGCTCTCCCGGCTCTCACTGCCCGTTTCGCTAGCTCCGATGCTTCTTTGACTGGAAGGGTTCACCAGGTCATTGGTGCCGTCGTTGACGGTACGTGTTGTCGACTCCTGACGGAATTGGGGACCACGCGAAAATCTTTTCCCTGGACCCAATCCATCCCCGAAACTATCGCAATCAACCCCAAAATCATCAACAAACCCGTATCTGACTTTGTATTCGCCATATTACAGTGAAATTCGATGGCGAGAAGCTCCCTGCCATTTACAACGCCATTACCACCACCAACAACGGCCAGAAGCTTGTTCTGGAGGTTGCTGTACGTGATCTGATTGGCTGAACCTGGATTTCAATCGAAACAAAGCTAACAATTACCTTCCAGCAACACTTGGGTGAGAATGTCGTCCGTACTATTGCCATGGACGGTAAGCTTCACCCCCTTCCTCCCCCTGTCTCGGGCCACCGTGTCGTTCCCTGCCCGATCGGGGACCCACTGAGTGTGGCCCTACTGCATATTAGAGCTTCAACTAACTTGATGGAAAGGTACCGAGGGTCTCTCCCGTGGTGTCATCGCCGAGGACACTGGTGCCCCCATCACCATCCCCGTCGGTCCCGCCACTCTCGGCCGTATCATCAACGTCACTGGTGACCCCATTGATGAGCGTGGTCCCGTCAAGGCCACCAAGTTCGCTCCCATTCACGCCGATCCCCCTGCGTTCGTCGACCAGTCCACCTCTGCCGAGATTCTCGTCACCGGTATCAAGGTTGTCGACTTGCTCGCCCCCTACGCCCGTGGTGGTAAGATTGGTCTCTTCGGTGGTGCCGGTGTCGGTAAGACCGTGTTCATTCAGGAGCTGATTGTAAGGATTTCCTCTCTTTCCCTTGAAAATTGGATAACATGCTCATACGCGGACCTTTTAGAACAACATCGCCAAGGCCCACGGTGGTTACTCCGTGTTCTGTGGTGTCGGTGAGCGTACCCGTGAGGGTAACGATCTGTACCACGAGATGCAGGAGACCGGTGTCATCCAGCTTGAGGGTGACTCCAAGGTCGCCCTTGTGTTCGGTCAGATGAACGAGCCCCCCGGTGCCCGTGCCCGTGTTGCCCTGACCGGTCTGACCATTGCCGAGTACTTCCGTGATGAGGAGGGTCAGGACGTGCTGCTCTTCATTGACAACATTTTCCGTTTCACCCAGGCCGGTTCCGAGGTGTCTGCCCTTTTGGGTCGTATCCCCTCTGCCGTCGGTTACCAGCCTACCCTGGCTGTTGACATGGGTGTCATGCAGGAGCGTATCACCACCACCCAGAAGGGTTCCATCACCTCCGTCCAGGCCGTCTACGTGCCCGCTGACGATCTGACTGATCCTGCCCCCGCCACCACCTTCGCTCACTTGGACGCCACCACTGTGTTGTCTCGTGGTATCTCCGAGTTGGGTATCTACCCCGCTGTCGACCCTCTCGACTCCAAGTCCCGTATGCTCGACCCCCGTATCATCGGTGACGAGCACTACCAGACCGCCACCCGTGTCCAGCAGATGCTCCAGGAGTACAAGTCCCTCCAGGATATCATTGCCATTCTCGGTATGGATGAGTTGTCTGAGGCTGATAAGCTCACCGTCGAGCGTGCCCGTAAGCTCCAGCGTTTCCTGTCCCAGCCCTTCGCCGTCGCCCAGGTCTTCACTGGTATCGAGGGTACCCTTGTTGACCTGAAGGACACCATTGCCTCCTTCAAGGCCATCATTGCTGGTGAGGGTGACGACCTCCCCGAGGCCGCCTTCTACATGGTTGGTGACATCAACGCTGCTCGCGCCAAGGGTGAGAAGATTCTCGCTGAGCTTGAGAAGAAGGCCTAAATGTAATTTTGTCATTTGCTAGCTAGCGCCGTCTTAACTTCCCCCTTCCATCTCCAAGGTCTTCCTCTCCTTTTCCTCTTATCCCTCCACCTATTCTCTATTGGTTCTCCCGGTTTCATTTAATTCCCTTTGTCAGAACACTCAAAATGTTCCAATGTTGTACGCGACAACATCATTTCCCTTTTCGAGGCGTGTATATTACAATGTACATTACCCGATCTAAGAGAAAAACGAAATGCAACAAGAAAGGGATTTGATTTCACTTCCATTTTGCACTGCACGGTTGTCGCTCAATGTTGGAACCTTTGTCCGTTCTTTCTAGACTCGATCCGAAAGGAATCCGAGCAAGGGAATATGAAATGTTCTGGGATATACCGATGGCTGAATCGTGGTGTTTTGGGAATTGAGTTGAGGAGTCTTGGGAGTTACTTGGTGGTTGGGGGAGGTTTGTGAGTTCGTCTATCTTAGCGAGTTGATGGGATTTTAAAGCCGGTCTGGATTGGAGATACCTTACACAAACCCCCCCTCGACCGGCGTGTTTCATTATTTTGTGTATTTAGAGTTCAAAACCTGATTCTCGACATCTTTTCCTTTGTCATTTCGTCCTGGGTTTTGGGTATGTTCTAGTAGGTGTAGGTGTAGCAGTTTTATGTGTAGGTGTAGTGGTGGAGTTGATAGAAGGTTAGGAATCACTGTGCATTCATCTTTACTCCTAAGGTGTAAATAACTAGCTAATTCATTATGGTCTTGACTTTATGTAGCTTGTAGTTCGTTCTGATTATTCTCCTTGTTTAGGTCATATGGTCCCTCTGAACTGGAACTCATTTCCCTCGAGGTAATCTTTCTATAGCATCTGTCGAACCGTGCAGCACAACATCTTCCTTAAAGCTCTCTCTGTATACTCATGCTAGACATATATAGCTGTGATTTAGAAACAAAATGCAGGACACTACACAATGAAGGAGCCATATCAAGAACACTAGTGAAGAACAACATCCAATACCAGTACTAACCAGCACGAGATGTTCAATCTCCGACTCGGCTGCGTGCAGGACACAGACATGGATTGACGTTCACATTACAGAGTATCTTCCAGAGCCAGGACCTATAACCATAGAAAAGTCAGCAAACCAGCCAAACTTGAAGATAGACGAGGGAAACCAAAGCAAGGGCAAAAAAAAAAAAAAACACATACCAAAGCAGTCCTCGTAGGAATATAGACCTGGATGAAATTCCCCCTCCCATTCCACTCCATATCAGTAGTAAAGAACCGGGTCTCCTTAACATTCCTCTCCAGCCCACCAAAAACCTTCTCATCCGTATCAAGCACAATGCGATACGTACCAGGAACATCAACCCCAACACGGTAATCCGTAAAGCTTTGCGTGGAATTGAAATTGAAGATCCAAAGTAATCCAGCCCGCTCAAAGACAAGTACCTTGTCGCTCTCATTCTTCAAACTGATATACGCCTGCGGCGAAGAAAGCCATCCGTACTTCTGTTCGACTAGCTGCATCCCGCGGTCGAACTCGTTCAGGAACTTATACCGTAGAAGCGGGTCTTCGGTTAGGTTTAGTTGGCGGCGCGCGTACCAGAAGGAGTTGTTGTTCCCGGCGCGAGGGAAGTCGAGCCATTCCGGGTGCCCGAATTCGTTACCTTCGAAGTTTAGGTACCCCTCGCCGCCGAGGGCGTGGGTTACGAGTCGGATCATCTTGTGTAGGGCCATGCCGCGCTCGATGACTGGGGTGAACTCTGTTAGGGTCGACATGTGTGTGTACATCTCTTTGTCGCACAGCCACATCATTAGGGTCTTGTCGCCGACGAGGCTGTGGGGAGGGGGTTTGTGTTAGTTGGTTGGATCAATGGGGTCTGGGGGTGGTTGGGGGATTGGACATACGCTTGGTCGTGGCTCTCGGCGTAGGCAATGGTCTTTTCGCCATGGCGCCGGTTGGTGAGCGTGAAGGAGATGTTGGCCATGTCCCACTTGTCGTCTGTGCTTTCCTTCAAGAGCTTGATCCACATGTCTGGGATGGCCATTGCGAGGCGGTAGTCGAAGCCGGCACCGCCTAGTTTGTGGGGTAGACACAGTGCAGGCATGCCGGAGACATCCTCTGCGACTGTGATGCAGTCTGGGTAGAGTTCGTGCAACATCTCGTTTGCGAGGGTGAGGTATGTGACGCCCTCCTCGTCGACGGATGGCCCGAAGTACTCGTGGTACCCGCCAGAGAAGCCACTGTTTAGTTTAGTTAGCAGGTTCTTTCTAAAGCATAATAGAAGAATACACGTACGTTCCGATACCGTGGTGCGTATAGAGCATGCTGGTCACACCGTCGAAGCGGTATCCATCGAATCCATACTCTTCCATCCAAAAGCGCAGATTACTCAAAAGGAAACGCAGCACCTCGTGGTTCCCATAATTGAACAGACGGCTGTCCCACAACTCATGACGGCCCTTCGCACCGCCATGGAAGTAGAGGTGGTCTGTTCCATCAAACTCATTGAGTCCATCAATGACATTCTTGGAGGCATGGCTGTGAACCACATCAAGCAGCACAATCAGACCCATGCTGTGGGCTGTATCAACAAGCTCCTTCAGATCCTCTGGGGATCCGTAGCGACTGCTCGCCGCGAAGAAGTTGTTCACCTGGTATCCGAAACTAGCATAGTACGCATGCTCCATAATGGCCATGAGCTGGATTGCATTATATCCCAGATACTTAATACGGGGTAGCATATTCTTCGTAAACTCCTTGTATGTGGCGACCCTAGTCTCTGGTGACGAGATGCCGACGTGCGCCTCATAGATGCGCAGGCTCTCGGGCTTCTTGGGCCGCGCGTGCTGGAACTTGTATACCTCTTCCGCAGGCGGGTTCCAGAAAACAGCATCGTATGCAGGCGACACGGTCAGATCCTGGACTACGCGCTTAATCCAAGCAGGAATTCGGTAAATGCGCTCGCCGCTGGGGAGCACCATTGTGATCTGTGGGGCCATTAGTAGGGAGTTTCACTGATGTGTAGGTTGATGTGTTTACTTTGATCTTGCTGTCGTGGGGAATAGCAGGAGCACCGTTCTTTGCTGGTACCGTTACATCCCAGACGCCGAAGCTGTTCTTCGTCATGGGGTTGGCATTGACGTCCCAGTTGTCTGCGAGTCTCAGCCAAGCTCCTCAAATATGGCTAGTGCACAACGTACTAAATTCGCCGACCAAAGAAGCCTCCTTTGCATTTGGTGCCCATTCTTGGTATTTGATCTCTCCGTTGGGTTGTGCATGGAGTCCGAAGGTTTCGTAACCCTGGTAAGGGAATTAGCTTATAGGAAAGCAGTCAATGGAGATGTGATTTACCTTGCTGAACTTGTCCAAGCCGCCCTCTGTTTCATTGATGGTATTGGTCCATTCCTCGACTACCTGGTATCTCTGTTTCAAGACATCACGATGGGGTTCCAGCCAAGGATCCAGCTGGATAACACCTATTTTTTTTTAGAATTTGAATCACATTTAAAAGTGCCAGTAATTTCAAGCTTACCTGTGCCATCAGTGGGAATATTGGAGCTGTCAATGGTAGAAGACATATCTGGTGGGGAGAGCTGGGGGATAGCTGGGGAGTGGAGAGAAGACGGGGGGGCCCAGATCAAGGAAATCCAGCGGGGGACCACAACATGTGACATCAACCCCTCAACGCTTTGTCCTTCTGGTTTTTTTACTTGTTTTTTTTTAAAAGTGGGTTTTGCACTTTAATTTTTGTTATTTCAGTTAATAAATGTATACTATTCATAGATTCATAGTCAAAATGGACTTGGGACTTCAAAGCTCCAGTGGGGCATCCTACGGGAACGGATCAGGTACAGGGTTGTTTTCAGACTAGAACATACTTTGTCTACATAGGTCTATAGCATATGTTTATATCCTTTTTTAACATATAGAAGGAACTATTCGGACATCTTTGAAGCCTATTCAAAATATGCATTAGTTTCGGAGGTTTTGTGCTACAATAGAGTGTAATGCCTTGGAAACTGTCCAAGTATCTACTCGGACATTTTCCAGTGGATCGTATTCTCTCACCGGGAGAGGATGTCAAAAGCTACACAATATCGTGCAGGTACCCGTTCAGACGCAGGATAGGATCTAATTGATAGGTTAGTCCATATTGGACCACCTGTACTTGGCCAGGACCACGATTTTCTGCGCCATCAGCATCTCGCTAGGGCAAGAAATTCGTAAGGTAGTTCACTACAGTCCCCATCTTCCAACAGTTACAAGTTCGGTTATCTATATTATCCATAGTATCTTAGTTGGAAGATTATTTTACATATAAATACTACCGTCGCGCTTAACTTCTCTTACAAAGTCCCAGTGCATCCTAATAAGAACAAACTATATGTGGCGACTCCTCCTCTATAATCTCTCTGGTGTAAATGGAGGGGATACTTAGGGTTAATGGTGGAATTGGTAAATAGATCATAGTAAAGAAAATCACGATCGAAACATTAGGGATCATTACATGCAGCATCATATGTCTCGAGTCCTCGTTGTCCCAATGCGAGTGTGGCACCTATACTACCAGCTAAATTCACCGCAAGTGAGAAATCCTTCTTCATCAACTGGACCGTGAAACCACCTTGATAACATTGCTCGAGGGAGCATCTGGAACAACGACGGGGATACAGTCCTCCCTTGATACGCATATTGAGAGATTCAGAACTGGCAATTGCGATCAGACCGGAAAGATAGTTGTTGCACAACTTGGCGGACAGGCCAAGTGATGGGCCCCCACATGCAATGATTTTGAAGTCCATCAGACTGAGAAGTCCCCTGAGAGTGTTGAACAGTGGGTCACTTTCAACACAGCCAAGGAAGAAAGCAATAGTTCCCTTGGCGGCTCCGAGTGTGTCGCCACTGACGGGAGCGTCATAGAATGATGCAGATGCGTGATGCTCGGTGAGATGCTGCTTGACTGCCAGGCTTGAGGCAATGTCGATGGTGGAACAATCGATGAGAATACGTTTCTCGAGATCGATGCCTGCCAAACCGGTGGTTTCATCAAGGTAAACAGATCTCACATGGGCACCTTCTGCCGTTACCACCGGTAATAATGTTCCTAAATCTTACAAGCTTTTGAAAGTCGAGTCACTAAGTTAAGTCAAAATTGCCTAGTTGATCGTTTCCTTGGGATGGACCACGAATCCCCTGAGCGCCGTATCTCAAAAAAAGAGTCTGAGAGGTTTGACTCAGAGGGTCAATATATTCCTAGGGCTAGCTGCCGGGGTGGCGATGGATATATCTTCCGCGTAAACCGGTGTCATAAAAGCGCTATTTTACCATATCCCCGGGGTTGACAGGCAGTTGACCACTGAGGTGGCCCTGATGGGGGCTAAATATGGATTTTCATCTCTCTCTTGTTAGATAATTCATCTGGACGTCTCTTCCTCTCTCTTCCCTTCTATTATGATAATACTTGTTTCTCTTAGCTTCAGCTTCATTGCCAACCATTGGGGTCCTACGATATCTGCCCGCCTTTGTCTCCTTGTTGCAGGACTCCACAAAGGATTTATAAAAGACATGGCTTTTGTTCCTTTGTTGATTACAATGAACCCGGTTAACAACAACCGCAACAGCATAAATAGATGGTACCTCCCATATTTCGAGCTATCCTTCCCATCATATACAAACACGGAAGACTCGAGAAAAGCAGACTTACACCCATCCACTCTGCTAATCAAACCCCCAGTCTATTTCTCACCACAGACAGTCAACATGCCCTCGAATAGATACCCAGACACAGAGGAGGTCGACAAGATGAGCTATGAGAAGCGATTCCTCACCGCATGTGCCTGCTTCAAGTCCTCTCTATACGAGGAGATTCGATTCCTGAGTCTCGGAGACGGTCTCCGCTCCGAGGTCCTTCCAGTCCTCCACAAGCTGGTGAAGCTGCTGAGGGCCATCTTTGTCCTGGCCGAGGAGATGGCACGCACATGTCCAGATTGTCCCACTGTCCGTAATAAGCCTACGGACCACTTCTTTGCTCAATTCGAGCGTCTGTGTTGCGACCGTATCATGGCACCTTTGATGCAGGCTATTGCTGACCTTGAAGCGGATGAGTTGCTGCCAGAACCAAAGGCCAGCGTTGACTTTTGTGTAGCTTCGGATTTGGATGATATTCGTCCGAATACTATCTTGCTCTCTAGTGAGCCGCTGCCTCTGGATATGAGTGATGGCGCCCTGATCCAGAGCCTTTCTCGTCCGTGAGCTTCTTTTAGTTTTTGATTTGATTCTTTGTTATTGGATAGACTAAGTATATTTATTTGACTTATTTTCCACTGTAGACCTCCCAAGTAATACTAAGTAGATGTAATGTTGTGTGTTTTTGAACTCTCAATTTTCAATGCCTGCCAACTAAAGACCGTATCAAGTAGATAGGTTAATTTAGAGGATCCTTCATGTTGAAAAAAAATAAAGCCAAGAGCAGCCCAATTCAGAAAAGGAAACAGTACAAGAAGAAAATTTCCCAATACTAGTGATATTGGACATGCAAGATTGCACAGATACACAGAAACAAGCGATACCAGTCGAGGACTTCCCCATACCAGTTCTCACAGAGAACAGCCGACAAGAAAACGACGGAATGGACCCCCCAATACCAGTGACAGTACCTACGGAGCGTAAGCCACCAAAACCCGCACTAGACCTGCACGCGTTCAAAGTATCAACGAACAGCAAAAAGCCGCACCGAATGAGCCTCATTCTGTGGGAAATGACAGGCTCAAAAACACCTCTCATAGATGGAGCGTGGGGCGAACCCTTTTGTTAAGGGGGGGATTCGGAGGACGGAGACGGTTGTGGCTTTTGCGGGGAGGATGCAGAGGAGGGAGATTTTGGAGGTTTTTGCGCAGTTTGGGTATTATCTTGGAGGAGAGGGACATCGGTATCAGTATTTCTGATCTAACATATAGCGTAAAGCGATTTTGATTCTTTTTTTGGGCTAGCTTTTTATCTTTGGCAGGCCATGTTTTGGCGATTGTATATTTATATCTTGTTCTATAAAATTCAAAGATATTTAGATATTTGGTGCTATGTACATATCTCACTTTATATTGCCCTCCACCATGATGCTATTATTTCATACCTATTATAATTGATGATCATCATAATAATGCACTGTATTCTGATAGTGTTTGGGGGCGAAATATCCCGAAGCCCCACAGGTGCCTGCCTGATTGAAGGCATTTACGTCTAAGCCTACCAGTCAGCCTTCAAAGGCCGACAGAGGGGCGCCCGGACGGGCATTGATCGGCTGCGGAGCCGTAAGTCGCTGTGTGATTGGGTTGGCGTTTCACGATCGTCGCCCACGTCGGGTGTAATAATCTTAAAACTGCTAGGGGTTCAAAATGAGTTGGATTTGAATGCCGATTTATTAGAGTATACAACATAGAACTATGGAATAAGTAGAATAAGTAGAATAAGTAGGATGAAATGCGATATATCAGTTGTATTGCAGTGCACAAGATTTGCACAGTTCAATATTAGCATGTTATATCAGGTATACGATAGTGTCTCTTTGCATGACCTGATACAAATGGAAATTGGTCGCAAAATAAGCCGCATTCCTGTTAACAGCCTTGTACAATACCAGACATACATTTTCTGTACATGATTCCTGTATTTAAGCCCTCCTAAGGCTTGTTAATACGGGATGCGACTAAATAGGTGGATTAATAGATCAATCCGACAACTTTCCAACACCTTTCCGACAACTTTCTCCTATACTGTAGAGTCTTCTAACCACAATATATGTCTGTAATATCTTAAACTCTTTAATGTCGCTCACAAGTAACAAAGTTGTGGCTTAGACGTGGCATCCCCCAACCCCGTTCAAGGCGGTGCACTTATGGAATCCCTAGATATCTACTCCGTACTATATAATACGAATTGCCTTTCACATGTTAGCCCTTGACGATCGTATTGGTTGCTCTATTTTTATCATTTATCATATAATCTGCAAGATCTTTCAGATTTGACTTAAAACCCTTCCCCCCATTACACAAGTGACACATCTTGCATCCCTACCAAACCGCCTCTCCCCAATTCCCTGACTCCAAAGTCAATAGAAAAAAATGCCAGAACGCACCCAACACCTTGAAACAACACCCAGTACGCCATAAACCCCCTCACCTCTCCCATATAACACCCAATAACTAACAACTCCCAGCGCCAGCCCCCACATACAGCGAAGCCCCAGAAGTCGTCCCCACAGACCATCAAAACCAAGGCCCTGTGAGCCCATACTCCGACACCTATTCACACACCAGACAGTCCCTCCCATCCACCCTGCACTCCAGCTACACGCCAACACCAATAAACGGCCCTTCAGAAAAACAATACCCCCACCAACCCGATTCCATCGGCCAGGCACCAGCATACGATGCGTCAACATCAATGAATGCTCCGCCCGAGAAGGCATACCCAGGCCAGCCCCTGCCCCAGTACTCACAGGCACAAGCACAAGCACAGCTCCAGCAGGGTCCGGGTCAGCCACAGCAATTCTACACGCCTTCCGGTTATCCTAGTGGATATGTGACGGCCATACCGCTGCACTGTGTCCAGTCTGCGCCGTGTCCGGTTGATTGTCCTGTTTGTGGAAAGCGGGAGATGACTAGTGTTGAGTCTGTTAGTGGTGGGACTACGCAGTAAGTTGGATTCCTGTGAATTGTTGTTGACATGTTGGATTGGAGGTTGACTTTTCTCCGTGGTACAGTGGCTGGGCTGCTATTATTTGCTTTTGTTGTTGTCTCGGCTGTATCCCTTACTTGATGTCCTCGCTTAAGGATGTTGAGCATTCTTGTGGGAGGTGTGGTGCTAAGCTTGCCAAATGGCATAATAGTGGCCGTGTGAATGTGTTGCAGAATGGGGCGAGGAAGTGAGGGTTTGTTTACTTCACTTTTTGTTTTTCTTTATTTTTTCTCTTTCTGTTCAGAATTGATACCACTTTGTTGCTTGACGTCGTTGGTTAAGGGTTAGGTTGGCGTTGCACAGCTTTCGACTTATTTTCTTTTCGATCTGATGTTCGCAGACTTGACCAGCTTACGATAACATGCTGAATTTATATAAAGAATATTTTGACGGGGGCAGATACGATGCTAAACGTAGGAACAGGTTACGCGCCAAGACAAACCTCGTATCCGATGATGCGGATCACTTGACATCCATTTTTCTCACCACAAATCCCCAAATGTCACAATTGTAGACATCTCACAGCAGCCAAAACCAAAATGATCCGTCTCATCTTCACAGCAACAGCAATCATAACCAGCTCCTCGGCTATCTACTTCTACATCTTCCATGAACGCCTATCCAAGCGCATAGCGCATAAGTCGCACCTTGGAACCCTGTCCACAGCCACGAAACCACCCAGAATAGAATCAATCCCAGAGACCGTCTTTAGCGATGAGTACTTCACGCTTTACGACCATGCCTCAAAGTCTGTGCCGCGGGCCTCGATCTCCAGCAGCGAGACCACAGACCTGCTCTTCAAAAGACTCGTGCGCCGCAATATGACGGCTTTCTCGCGGTTCCCGCAGGCGCTTGTGCTTGCCATGGCTAGTAAGACGCCGGAGCAGAAGCGGAGTTTTAAGGCGGGTTATCTTGCCGCGCTGGATTTCGAGGTCGGGGATTTGGTCTGTGGGGTTTATCGTGTTGTGGTACGCAAAAGGGACCGGGTTGAGTTTGAGATTAAGATGGAGGCGGTGGATTTTGTGCAGGGGAGGTTGGCGATTAGTTACGAGGAAAGTAGTAGTCAGGAGGGAGGGGGGATGGTTAGGTTTTGTAGTGAGACTGTTATGTGGAAGAGAGCGGATGAAGCTCGGAAGATGCCGTTGGAGAGGCCTGTTTTGAAGTGGATGCATGAGACTGCTGCTTGGTGGTTGGTAGACTCTGGGGTTAGGTATTTGGTGGATTTGGAGGGTTGAGTGACTTGTTTCAGTTGTTTCGTCTGTTTTTACCTGGAACTAGATCTGGATGTCTTTGAGATAATACCCTATTGTTGGGAATACTGGTATTACGGCAATGGGCGGGCTTGTTTGTATAAATATTTCATGATGTACAATTTCACATTTGAGGAGCTGGACTATGCTACTGGAGTTTCAAATATGTAGCCAAGGTAAGTGGGAAAGAGGGAGGGAGGAAGGGGAGGATAATTCTGGTGAATAGAGGTCCTATCCGCCTGAGGCAGGAAGACTTAACAAATTGGTCAAACCAGAATGTTTTTGATATTGGAGTGTTTTTCTTTCTCTACTCCGCCATTTGGTTCTGACCTTCATTGCAGTAGAGATAACTGGACCTATAAGAAACCATTCCAGCATGGGGTTAATGTACCTATGTCTTACAGTTTGAGTCATCTGAGTGGGATACAATGGTTATTGTCAGATGGCTTGGATACAATGAGGGTTGGTTCTTTGAGCAATGGAACAACATGTCTAACAGGTACACACAAACAACTGTTCACATACTGAATAAAGAGTTTCATCATGACCCCAAAGAATGCCTTTAATCCTATCTTTGTTATATCACCTTTGTTCATGGACTCGGCTTTGTACTCGCCCATCGGAGACTCCCTCAACCTCCAGGCGAAGGGATATATAAACCCTGGTCCTGGCACAGATCTAATATGACAACAGAGCACTCCTCTCCTTTTATCTCCTTTCATCCTACATATTCTCTCTACTCTCAAACCATCCATTCTATTTCTCCATTTTTTGAAAATGTGTAAACACACCTACCACCACTATCCTAGTTGCGGACACATCTCCAACTGGAGTATGACCAGCTGCCGAGAATACACAAACAAGCTCCGTCTGGCCAGTCCACAGCGCAGCGTATCTTGCAGCCAAATCAAATCCTCCCACGACCTCCTCCTTTCCACTCAGCCCAGCATTTGCGTACAATGTGAGAACGAGTGGACCGAGAACATCTCCGCTCACGGTAACGACCTGCTCCAGCCCTCAAACTCTTACCGGGCCATTGAGGGCTTGGATTCTAGCCATATCATCGAAGTTAACGCGCGCATGGTAAGCGATTCCACTCTAGACGACAGGGACACAAGCAGTACTGACCACAGCGACAATGGTCAGGTCTTCCTGGGTGCTGCCGTTGATGATTCGGGCAATGGGGACGCGGACAGTGCTGGCCACAGCGACAATGGTCAGGTCTGTTCGCGTGCTGTTGCCGGCGAATTGGAGTCGGATTGCAGATTCCCGCCGCGTTCCAAAGAGCCGTCCGTAACGGCTTTGAGGGTTCCTCGTACTAATCCCAGTTCGCTGAAGATTGCTGAAGATCTTGACTCTTTTTTATCTACAATTGTTAGGACCAGTCCGGATCATCTCGCACATAGCGGATATGAAAATGACAGTGTTGAGACCGGATCTTCGGACGCTGAGGGCGTTGCATGTGCATCCTCCAGCGATACAAGCAGCTGCGATACTGACAGTTCTGGCTCGTCGCTATGCGGATCTTCTTTGATAAGGTATAATATACTCAAGCTGAGAATTGACGAATATCTCGAAAAGCGGCAGCGACAGCGGGAGGTGGACACTGACCATAAGCAGCAAGAGGCTGGCGCCTACGGTATGGATTTGAGCATTTACCTGGCTGATGTAGAGAACCCCCACGGTACCCAGGAGGACACGCCGGCTCCTCCAAACCCAGTTGATTGCCCTGAAGTTGAGCATCACTCGTGTGACGAGCCCGCTCTTGACATTGACCTTGTGCAGCAGCGTATTGAAGCGACCGTCCTGAAGCGCATTGAAGAAAACAACGAAAAAGAAGCCCGAGAGGAAGCAATCTCCAAGCTCCTAGACACCGCACTTCTAAAGAAGGACCGAGAGGACCGGCACGAGCAGAACGCCGCGCTGGGCATCGAAGAGGACCCCCATCTCTGGGACACAGAATCCCTCGACCGAATGTGGCAAGCAAAGGATTCCACCACTGCACCCCCCGCTAACCCCAGCCTCCCCGTCTCCCCCCATACCTGCATGTCCCCCAAGAGCCAGCCGGCCTCACCAACCCTAGATCCTCAGCCCCCAAAACACCTTTACATGGGTAGTATGTTCGCCAGCGAAGAATCCGCCTACCAACGAGGTCTGCGTGAGATCCACCCCTACGGTAATTACTCAGGTGAGTGGGAAGGGTTCATGCTAGCACACTCTGAAGACGACGCAAACCGGCAGGGCCTCCTTGACCCGATTCACGTGCGAGGCTGCTGCGCGGAGCGACGCGCCAACTTCCACCTTTACTACGGAATGATGCATGCGCCGTCGGAGTTCGAAGCGGAAAGACGTTGGCTAGAGGATATCCG
The DNA here is from genome assembly GCA_928213465.1 of Penicillium sclerotigenum. Taxonomy (NCBI): domain Eukaryota; kingdom Fungi; phylum Ascomycota; class Eurotiomycetes; order Eurotiales; family Aspergillaceae; genus Penicillium; species Penicillium sclerotigenum. Next base: position 35,405 of record CAKMRK010000186.1, on the reverse strand, counting down.
ACGCATCCCGGGTGAGGAAGGGAAGTTCTACGGGTTGCTGCGGGCGGATGATCTGCAGCATGCGCGCGCCATGGGACTAACGGACATCAGCCATCCGTGGGGGTGTTGCAAGGATGGGCTTTTTATGATGCCGGAGCGCGTGCGTCATCGGTACACTGGGTTTATGTGTGCAGTCTCCCTGGAAGAGGTTGGACACATGGGACTCTGTGATGCGGAGCCTGTTCCTGGGGAATGTGGTGATTACTATGGTGGGACATATTATGGTTATGTTGAGACTTTTAGTGAATTGGATGCTTTTCAGATGGGATTGAAAGAGCCCGAACATGATCGGGATTGTTGTGCGAAGGCCGAGGTTGTGTCGATCCCTGAGGCGGGGCAATACATGTATTACGGTTATATGTATGCCAGATCGGAGGAAGAGGTTGTGAATAGGGGTCTGAAGGATGTTCTGCTTGTTCCTGGGTTTGATATTAAGTATTCTGGGAATTTGTGGGCGAATTCTGAGGAGGAGGCCAAGGCCTTAGGGCTTTTTGAGCCTTCACGTGTTAAGTAATGTGCGAGACAGGATTTCTGACATTTTCTTTACTTTCCTTTACTTTACTTTCCTTTCATTTCATTATTATTATTTTTTGGTATATTGAGGCCGAGAATACGGAGTAGATTGGACCATTTTCCCATTTTCCCCTTTTCCATTTTCCTTTGTCTCTAAACGAAAGCGATAATAGAATGGAGTCATATTCAATCCCACTGGATCTTATCAAAACGATAGTCGCTCGGGGGTTTATATGCTAGTCTAAAAATTGGATACTACATACTGGCTCTTTCTAAACCAAATCCAAGTAATCCAAGTTGACTAGGCTATTAGCTTGCATCCCATGTGATCCTGGCGTAAGAATTCCGCCAATAGTAGCTGTCTTTAATTTAACATAGGTACGTGATTGCGTTTGAAACACCCTGGGATTTTGCGGGAATTAAATCCAGGAAGAAGAGTTCTTTCAATACTGTGATTAACATTCAAAAACGTCATACCCATAATGTGCGGTCAATGTACAGAGTAGAGGCCTGCCTTTTAGGGCTACGATCGACTTCCTTCACGGCACACAGTTTTGAGAAAAATCAATAGCGTCAAGGGCGGATTCAATAAAAAAGGGGAGACTTCGTGCTGCCAAGAGATCTTGATCTCGAAGTTCATCATATTCATCTTATCCTACCAATCATAGTCTTCAATGAATTGACAAATAGTAAGTGTGGATATTCCCTATCCTAAATCGGGACTAAGATGGCTACCAAAGGGAGTAACGGAACTCAAGCGAGACCATAACTAAGTGGTTATTGACCTCAATGGACCGCAAGACTCCACAACTGTAATATTTCCCAGCAAGAACTATGGAGTGAAATGGATATCCCGGCCATGATGATCGACATTACCGACACTGAAAAAAACTAGTTAGGGGCCCACTTACTTGTGCAAGTGCTTACCCAGTGGCCCCAGTTCTGTCGATGCACGATGTTGTACATAAGAAGATGTTGACCCGGCATCCTGGATGAGATCAAGCGCTACCCAACTTCACTCACATTCCTTAAGCACTTGCATTTTTCGATATGGGGTCCGAATACGGTGCCACGGCCGAATCCAAGGCCCAGATTGATCTCGGCCCCGTCACCATCTGGTGGGCTGTCTGGGCATGCGTTTGGACTTCTGCCCTCGTGGCTGGTATGGCCTATCTGATCGCTCATCGCCATATGCCGACACTTCGCATTCGAGGCCTTACTCTATCGTTAAGCTCTATCATTGTCCTTCATTTATACTGGCTCCCGACCCAGTTCGGTACCATGATCGGCACCATCCTGCCAGGTGATTGCGCCTACTGGCTTATGGGGACCCTGCTGCCCTGTGGCATGGCGCTCTTCCATGGCTCTAACACTCGCTTCCAACATGTCGCAAAGCTCCAGAGAAAATATGCTCTGGATGGACACCGTTTTACTGAATCGCCTGCCTTGGAAAACAAGCATGGGTTGGTCAACCGTTTCCGTGCCCTCCGTTATACCACCAAGATACTTATATACGTTGCTATCGCAATGTTTGTTCAGGTATGACTGCCTTTCCTTTCCATGTCTATCACAAGTCTTATCTAACTCGCCTTCTCATACAGGTCTTCCTCACTATCCTCATGTGGGTGATCTCTCGCAAGTACCATAGCTCATGGGGTATTCCCGGTACCGAAGTCCATGGTACCCCCGCGGAGGTACTCGCAGCACAAGGCGCAGGATGGGAATGGTGGCCTGGCGTGGTGTCACAGTTCTTCTGGTCTTGGATCGTTGCCCCCGTCGTCCTTTGGAAGTCCCGCAACATCCACGATACCCACGGCTGGCGAGTCCAAACCATTGGCTGTGCTGTTTCAAGCCTTCACGCCACCCCGATGTGGCTCATAGGCCTCTACGTCCCCGCCATGGCCCCGGTCAATAAAGTCTTCGTTCCTCCTCAGTGGTAAGTTCTGAACCAACATGTTCATAAAGAGCTACTCCTCTAACGCAACAATTCTATAGGATCTGTCTATCCATCATGTTCATCGAAATATTCACAGTCTTCCTTCCCTGCTGGGAGGTAATGCGCCACCAATCCCTCCGACAAGAAACTCTGGAGTCGATCGCACGCTGGGAACTTAAAGTCAAGTTCACCAGCTCCGAAGAAAAATCCCTCCACTCCGACATGACGATGGTAGCATCCATCATGTCCGGCTGGAAATCCAACAGCTCGACAAGCACATTCAACTCCCGCGACAGCATCCTCACAATGGGCGCCCTCGAACACGTCCTCGAGCGCAACCCAGCCCCACTACAAGAATTCTCCGCCCTGCGCGAATTCTCCGGCGAGAACATCGTCTTCCTGACCAGCGTTGCGGAATGGCGCAGTAGACTACCCACATGCATCAAGGACGGCAGCGCGCTTCAACAAAAGAGCAAGCGTGATATCGTCCGCGAAAACTTTAACCGCGCGCTGCATATCTATGCTGAGTTTATCAGTGTCCGCCATGCCGAGTTCCCTGTGAATATCTCGCACCAGGAGCTGAAGAAGCTAGAAGATGTTTTTGAGAAACCGACGCGTCTTTTGTACGGCGAGGAGCGCGACTGTGATCCCAGTACTCCCTTTGATAAATTCACCTTTGATCTTCCGTCGCCGGCTTCGGTTGACTCCGGGAAGACTATGGCGGCTGAGATGGCGGGGCCGATTAAGGACCGCGTTCAATACTGGGGTGATATTCCTGCGGACTTTGAGGCTTCGATCTTTGATGCTGCTGAGGCTAGTATTAAGTATCTTGTGCTTACGAATACTTGGCCTAAGTTTATTAAGGATCATAGGCCTTCGATTGGTTCGATCGAGACTCTTAAAATTGAGGTTTAGATGTTCTACAGTGTGCGGCATGCGAAATGAGTTTAAGTCGTTTTAAGATTTTGTTCGGGACTTTTGGCCTTTGGTTATACTTGATGTCTTTCTTTCCTTCTCTTCTCTCACCTTGGATACTCCTGCACTTGTTGGGGCTCTCCTGGGCGATACTAATTGGTTCTTTTGGTTGGATATAATATTCTGGATACCCACACATAATGTATTTCTTATTGATAATATTATCAAGACATTCTTTTATCAACATGCGGAGAGAGTGCAAAAGATGTAGCTGTAAACTATAGCCCTTCCCAGTAAGATTAGCAGGCCAGAGTAGACTAGCATGCCGTAAAGTATATAGTTGGTTGCGCTTGTGGCGCGAAAAAGCAATTAATTATAGCTCCAAGATAGGGTTTGGACTATAAACATTCATATCCCATCCCTAGTTCTCCGTAATTGGGCTAATGTTCAAAAGCCTTCACCACATGAGCACTCCTCTCAGCCCCTAATCCAGACTTCTTAGCCATGAACAACACATTCAAAGCAGCATTACCGAGGTTCAAAGGACAGTGCAGATCACGCGCCTTCTGCACAGCCTTCTCTAGACGAGAACTAGCAGCATCAACAGTCTCAGAGTCCCCATTCACACCCTGTCCAAGCCCCTCAATAATCTCCAATCCCTTCGTCATGAATTGCCGACTAGCACCAGCAGCATCAGTAACAAGAGTATAAAACTGCTTCAGATCGACCTTGAGATAACGCGCAAAAGAAATAGCCTCCGCAGCCGCAACAAGGTTAGTAACCTCCATCAAGTCCAGCACCAGCTGCAGCGCCTCCGCCGTCTCCCCAGACTCAGTAGAAGAGACCTCCATAATGGGCTCAGCAAAATACTGTCTCACCATCGACGAATCATCAACAGGGCCATATCCCTGCAACAAGGCAGCCAAATAAACCTGCTCAGCAGTGGAGCACAGTGGAGTCGGGAATTGATTTTGCCGGGCAGAGGTGGTGATAATCCCCTGATCAGAAAGAAACCCAGTTAGCTAGCTCAAGCCCCCCCCGCAAAAAAACCCCCAAACGAACGAAAATCCTCACCACATCCTTAAGAATAATAGTCAAAGCACTAGCACCAGGATGCCAATCCTCATCCAGCATCCTCTGCACCCGGTTCTCATGCATCCAAGTCCAAGCCGGACTGGATTTAATCGCCTCCGCCGTCTTCACAGCATCTAACCCCAGCCGCGCTGCAAATCCCTGAGCTTCACTAGCCCCAAGAATATGAATACCCGCCAGCACCTGGTGCACCATCTTCATATTACTACCTGCGCCAATCCCGCCGGGGACAAGGTACAGCTTATTCGCATCCGACATCTCCTGCAGCAGGAACCGGCCTCTCTCCAGCGCCGCATCCGGCGCACCTGCCATAATTGACAGTGTACCTGCAGCAGCGCGGAGCGCGCCGCCGGATACAGGTGCGTCGATGAAGGCTATGTCGCTTCTGCCGAGGGAGGCGAGCTCTGCAGCGACGGATTGGGCGAATGAGGCTGGAACGGTGGAGCAGAGGAGGAGGGTTGCGTTTTGGGGGAGCGCTGGATGGATTGTGTGGGTTAGTACTGGTTTTAATTGGGGTTCTTTGATTGTAGCTCTGGTTCGGGTTGGGTTAGTAGTTTACCTGCGACTATGCCATTGTCACCGAAAAGAACGCTCTGCACTTGCGGCGCTGAAGCTACCATGCAAACATAGAAATCTTTCTCCTTTGCTGAGTCTTGGAGAGATGATGCTGGAATCCCGCCTGCGGCCTTGAAGCGCTCTACTGAGGCTGCGAACACGTCGAAGCCGTGCACTGCGTAGCCCTCTTTCACGAGATGTGTGGCCATTCCGAAGCCCATGGCGCCTAGGCCGACGAAGCCGATTGAGGGTTTGGACATGGTTATTTAACTTGAGAAATGATGTATACTATGGATTGAATAGTCACTGGGTAAGAGTCTCCTGAGAAATGCTAATTGTTAATGTATAAAATAGAATACACCAGCTTGAGCTGCGTGGGGGTTTGTGAGGGGAAGATGTTGGGGAACCGCGGGATGCTTCGGCGCAAGTCCGAGGGGTTTGCCTTAGCTTTTGCCGAAATTGATGGCTTTACGATGGTACAGCTTTGGTATTTGAATGTTTTTTGATTACCGCATAGTAGATGTAAGTCTAGTTCGTGGTATACTTGTTGGAGTGGTACTTAGTATAAGTTCGGGAGTTGGCCGACATCACATTTATACTATTTGACAATCAAGGGTCCTCGGATTTGGTTTGATAACCTGTGATATTTATGCTTAACGTCTAAAGCAAAGCCTAATAAGAAACTCTGATCTCACCTATCTACTTTCTATGTCAGCGGGTGTATAGGCAGAGAAGAGCCTGTTATTGCCTCATCCCAAGGTTAGTTAGTACCAACAATCAACCCCCCCCGTTCTAAACCAATGGTGTAATCTAACCTGCTGGACATGAAAAATATCACCATTCTTTTAAGGGTAATATCAAAGTAAATTCTCCCAGCCCTAGCGAATAGCTCAAAGTGACGTAGCGTCCGGAGCAACTCCGACACTTAAGACGTAAAGCGGCCAACTGGGAACACAACAAGACTATATAACACTACAAACCCAGTCAACAGCAAAGCCTAAAACTATAAACCCCTCACCTCCCACGAAACCAGCTCCTCACCCTCACACCTACCCAAACCGAAAATGACCCTCCAAGAAAACCGCGCCCTGCGCATCCTAGACCATGCCTCCGCAAACAAGTACGGCATCCCCGCAATGTGCTGCTACAACCTAGAAGGCATCGTCGCGACCGTGCGTGCCGCGGAAGCCAAGCGCTCCGCAGCAATGATCCTCCTCTTCCCATGGTCAATCCACTACGCAGACGGACTGCTCGTGCACGCAGCCGCCGAAGCAGCGCGCAAAGCCTCCGTGCCCATAACCGTGCACATGGACCACGCGCAAACACCCGAGATAATCCGGTACGCGGCTGACCTGGGCGGGTTCGACAGCATCATGGTCGACATGTCTCACCACGAGAAGGCGGAGAACCTTTCTCTGACGCGCGAGCTGGTGGAGTACTGCCATGCGCGTGGGATTGCTACGGAGGCGGAGCCTGGGCGGATCGAGGGTGGTGAGGATGGCGTTGCTGATACGGCTGATCTTCAGGGGCTGCTTACGACGCCTGAGGAGAGTCGGGAGTTTGTTGATACGGGGATTGATTGGCTTGCGCCTGCGTTTGGGAACGTTCATGGAGAGTACGGGCCCAGAGGTATTCGGTTGGAGTATGGGCGGTTGAGGTCGATTAATGAGGCTGTTGGCTCGGAGGTTAGGCTTGCGCTTCATGGGGCGGATCCGTTTACTGAGGAGATCTTTAGGAAGTGCATTGATTGTGGGGTTAGCAAGGTTAATATTAATAAGGTGTTGAATAATGAGTATGTGAGGGTGCAGGTGGAGATGGCTGGGAAGGTGTCTTTGACGACGCTATTGGAGGAGGCTACTAATGCTATGCAAAAGGCAGTTGAGGGTTGCATTGATCGGTTGGGGTCTGGGGGGAGATACCCGTCGAGTTAGGGGATGTGTGAGGTTGGATTGTTTCATGTTTCACGTTTTGAGATGAAATTTGCGCGTGATAATGTCATAGATTCAAGAATGTATGAAGCTGAGCCAAAACAGTTTCTATAAATTCAAGTCATTGGATATATGAAGGATTGCAGGAGGGGGGGTAAAAATAAAAGTGCCACCAATCCATTACCAGAGGTACTGAAGTACAAAAGAGAGCGGAAGTGACCGACATCAACATTCAAGACATAAATAAGATTCCACGCTGCGCTGAGATCACAGCAAGCACACACTCGTCTTAATGACGAAGACCGAGGCCAACCAGGGGACCGGCAACGAGACCCCCAACAATGGGAAGGCCCTCAACAAGGCCGCTAAGGGGGCCAGGGATAGCAGATGCGCTAGGGGAAGGAGTTGCACTAGAGGAAGGAGAAGCAGAGCTGCTCTTAGCAGGAGTGGGAATGACGCCCTGAGATACAGCGTGGACGGCGGAAGGGGCTGCCGTGGAAATGACATGAGCCTGTGAGGCGACAGTGGTAGGGCGAGAGAAAGTCGGGGTCTGAGAGACGAGAGGGGCTGGGAAGTTCGGGCCAGCAGGGGCAGAAGTGGGCGTGGCTACCGGAGCGCGGGTGGCCGATGCAGATTGAGCGGCCTGAGCGGACTGCTGCTTCTCAATCAAGGCCTGGTGCATTGCATCGAGGGCGGAGGGGAAGTCGTCAAATCCTTTATCTTTGTCCTCGATGCTGGAGGGGCCAATTGGGTTGAAAGGGAATCCGCCAGTAACATCTTCGATTTTGTTGCTGGGCTTGGGAGCAGCAGGGGCGGCGATGGCGCCGATGGCAAAGAACGCCAGGGAAATGTATGAAACATGCATTTTTGTGGGTCAAGAGAGCTGAATCTTGAGGAATAAATAAGAGTATAGATAGGCAGAGAAGCAAAGGAAGGACTCGCTGGCGCCCGGACAAAGGGCTATAATGGCTTTTATGTACGCGATATATGGCTCTGGATGGATTGTTGTGATTACTTTTTGCATCTCCCATGCCTCGCGCCCTCATTTATAAGGATCAGCATTGCTGGGATGACATCCACATAGCAAGGAGCCTATGCCTCTCGGAGGATTGCAAAGGGTTCCATGTGCCAAGTATGCTTAGTTCTTGTGGAATGATTGCCCATTGAATTGCCCAGGAAAGAAAAAAGCTTGTCAGACACTGGAGATTAAGTCCAAGCATTTTATGTAGAGAAAGCGAGCAAAATTGGTGGCTGGATCTTGGTGGCCGGATGATATCGAAGACACGACCGTTGTAATGTGACATGGTGGCGCACATAAAGCTCACTCAATTCCTCGGGGATGTGAGTCAAAAACTACCTCTGTTTTCCAATCTAGTGCAATAATGTGGTTGTTCTTCCTAACCAGATGGTTAGTAGTTAAGTTCTATCTTGGACTGATGGTCCCCAGAGAGAACAGACACGTTGTATACTAGTACTATGCGTACTATGCTAGGTATAGGATAAAATCTTAAAGGAGACGTTTGCCACGACACACAAAAGGTGACCAGACCAGTTCGAAACTCTATTTAGAGGGTGATGGATATGTAGAGGATATCCTGGCACGCAGGAGGTAACCCCTAGCAACCCTACCCACTCCTTGCATCGCCAGCCAATCAACACTGGATATGTATGAGCGTACTTTACATCGAGACTGGTTATACTTACGTGGTTTTATTAATTCTGCGTTTCTGCGTTAGTCATATATTTGCAGGATTGTGTCAGATCTGATCTGTGTCTATGGATTTAATCGTGCATGTGTATACGGTTCTGGACTCTTGGGTTGCATTGAACATGATCCCGCTACTGGCACTGGCCTCGCCTTGGCTTAATGGTTTGTTAATTATTGCCAGAGGCTGGTTGGTACAGTTTGAGTCTATCTTTCAAGTCACTTAATGTTCAGTTCACTACATGCTTGCTTGGGGTGGAAATTACAACAATAGGTTATCTAGAGTGAATTGTAAAAAAGACCGTAGTAAGCGACATTCCAATGTTAGATGAAGTACTCCGTATGTATACCGCTGTAGGCATTATGAGTTAATAAACGAATATTCTTTGATCTATTATGTATGAAAAATTAGAATTCTAGTACCAGATATAAGTGAATATGACGGGATGCATTGTGTCTCTTGGCGGTTCGACCATTGGGCTCTTCCTCATGCCTGGCGAAAACATAGCACTACGATGTACATCCTATAAGGAACATTCATTTGGGTTTCTTTCAACACTAACCCTAATTTGTTGCTATACATACCCTATACGATTCTTGCATACTAAAAACCTCTAACTCATACTATTATCATGTTGTATCATAGGAGAGCATTTCGATTTACTCTCTTTTGGTTAATAAAGCCTAAGAGAATTTACCCTATTATTTATTTCTCTTATAACTGAGCAAAAGATTTATAAAGCTATGCGAGTAGAAGAGTAGTCTATGAAGAGGGGTTTCTATAAAACCTGCGTAACATATTTCGGGCTTTTTTATTGGAAGGGTAATTTTAAAAATAAAGCTTACGGCAAAAACACGATACACAAAGAGATGGAGTTTAAACAAGCAGGTTAATAAATATAACAATCACGATATAACCCGATAAATAAACTGTCTAATAACTCAACCCTTGAGATAATTCTCCTATAATCAAACCCGACGCCAAGCCTACCTAGTTAGGACTAGTTGCTCTATTTCACAACTTGACAGGGGCCACCTACAGGGGCATCCGGGATTCTCCGGGATTCTTGGAATATCCCTCACTATTTTGTAAACCGTACCTTTGTACTTTAGAAGAATCAGCTCTCCGACAGTCCCTTCTAATTAGTGAGATGCGACTGGTGACGTAGGTAACACACGCCGGTTTACTTTTTACCCGTTCTGGTCAGTTCTAGATCCAACTACCTTAGGGATATCGAAATCATTTATAAAGGATGTGCGTAGCATGCTACTTGTTTATTATTCTCTTATTCGCCCTTTAATTTTGGTCTTCATTTCAAGATTATGTTTGCGGGGCTTGGCCCCCTATGATAGGAAGGACATAGCTGTACACTCACTTTGTGCTGGGTCAACATGGATATATATTCTACATATTTTATATTGGCTCGCATTGGTCATGTATCAGGGGAGGTTATCACTTAGCCCTCAGATATATATTAGAAAATCTCCAAATAATCAAGGCAAACAACATCAACTCAGCAAACACAATATCTTCGCAAGTGCATTTGTTAAATCATGATTTAACATATCCAAGCCTACCAGAATGAAACATCACTCATCATCCAGCGAACCCTGGAGTACCTCCAGTACACATAAAGTGGAATATACCCCACAACACGTGTTACCTGCATAACAAACACGCACGTTAAAAAGCACCGCAAAGACCCTGAAAATCTCGACAAAAGTACAAGCTCAACTCACACACCCTCATCGTGGAGGAAACTTGCACAGCATACGGTAACACAACCTTACTCCTCCACAAGTCCCTTCACCGTAGCCCTAACACCAAACATACCAACCTCCGGACACCCAATGCCCATATCACGATAAACACAGATATTATCAGCGGTGGTCTTGTACAGTGCAAAGTCAACGCGACGAGCGATATGTGCTAAAGATAAGTAGATCTCCGCATAGGCAAGACTAAATAAAGTTTTAGTATATAAAATCGTGGAGGATGCATAAGCACAACTCACTTCATTCCCAGGCATTGTCTGCTCCCCTTGGTAAACGAAACAATATACCGGCTCAGATGCTCCCCTTTTTCTCCAGCGCGGATCCAGCGTTCCGGGTCGAATTTCTTCGGCTCAGGGAAGAGCGTGGAATCCATATGGACGAAGTAGTTCGACTGACTGACGGGAGTCTGCAATGGACAAGGACAATTATTAGTAACTTTCTCTAGAAATGATGAACAGAAGCGGACTGTTACAGCTGGGAAGGCCAGCATCATTTACTTACTCCGGCAGGGATAACCCAATCCTGGTAGCGCAAGGGTTCGGTCGGTGAAACACGAGCCAATCGAGCTGTCATGCCGTGACCGAGACGCAGAGCTTCATTGACGACACCCGTCTAGTTCGTGGGACGACAAGATCAGTAAGCAAGCCCACCAGAGAAGCAAGAAAGGGCATAGCAACAATAACCCACCAAGTATGGCAATTTCTCCAAATCTACCCACGAAGCCTTGGACAGCGGCGTTGGAAGCACAGTCTTCAACTCCGCCCGCAACTTCGTCATGATCTTCTCATTGTGGATGAGATGGAACATCGCAACAGTGATAGACCTAGCCGTAGTCTCCGTACCAGCACCAAGCAACAGCGCAGACTCATCTTCCAACCGATCGAGGGTCCTCTCGTTCTCCGGCACCTCCAAACTAATCAACGCATCAAATATAGTCGACCTCACCTCTGGATCAACCTTCTGCAGACCCTGCTTCTGCAGAGTATCATGTGCCTGCTGTCTAAGTCTAGCCTTCAAATCAAACAGATCTGCCATATGCGGCTGCAGCCAGCGCAGCAGCTTAGGCGGCGCCGTCCTAAAAATGGAAATCAGGAACGGGAAGAACCGGTTAATGTGGAACATAACCATCAGCCCGTTAACAGCGTCGACGAGGTCATTGCTCCTCGACCCCGTCTCACCATCCAGGTAGCCGTAGCTCCAGCCATAGCAGTACTTGGTAATGATATCTGCAGTTAGCGCGGCGAAGTCTAGTTGTAGGTGCAGCACGTCGCCGGCTAGGTGGGCTTTTTCGAAGCGAGCGATTAGCTTGTCGACTTTGTCGTGGATGGATGGGCCAAGGTCTACCACAGAGCGCTTGGAGAAGTAGTTGCTCAGCAAGCCACGACGGAAGCGGTGGTGGTCGTGGGTTATTGTTCCTACGAGGGAGTTGGGCGCGCCGTAGGCTATAGCGTATTTGGGGTCTTTGGAGCGTTTCCGCGAGCCGCCGGCGTGGATTTCGTCGTAGTAGGTTGGGTCTTTGATGTGTATTTCTCGTGGATTAATGCGCACTATTGGGCCTGAAGGAGGTATTAGTGACTTGCATATTGTGCGTTGTTTTCGTTGTTTTCGTTGGCTTGGATGGTTGTTGTTGATATCCGGTCTATATACTCACCATACTGCTGATGCATACGCTCAATTTCCCAGATGTACATGCCACGCTTAATCACATCATAGTAGAACTCGTAGAGAAAGGTTGCAGCAGCAAGTTTTGGGCCAGGGAACTTGGACAGCGGATGGAAGTACAGATGGTACACAGTGCGCAAGGTCAGCAGGCCCAATGGCAAGGCTAGCATGGACACGTATAGAGTCAAGGAATCCATAACGCACAAACCTGCTCATTTACAGCGAAGAATAGGAGTGAGGGCACCCATGTCTTATAGAGAGAGGAGGGGCAACGACGGAGGGAAAAACCCAGAGCTGACCCCACGAGGCCGGTAGTGTGTAGATAGTGCATAGTGCAAACTTAGTGTATAATCGACTCTTTCCTGATTCAATACGCTTAATTTGACACTTCAACCATAATGGGGTATTACGACGCCCTGGCGGGCCGCTAAGGCTATATAGAGCTGTCATTCGTCGAGTACTATCCGAATTTGCCCCAGCATGCAACTGCAGGCGTATCAAACGCTAGGATCGGATCGAGCACAATCCCCTTTGTTCACAAGTCCGGAAACAATGGATCACCCTGGTTTGAAAGGATTGTGATGTGATATGTAGACAGCTGCACAGCCGATAACTGGGCTGATATACCCACCCTCCTTGCGAGCCGGCCGCTGGAATGGTCCAATGAACCCTAGTATTCGGTGTTGGATCATAGCCCACTTTTAGCAGCATCGGACAACAGGAAAAAGCAAATAAAAATACGAAAAATATAGGAAAGTGAGCCAAAAAAAGCAAGAAAAAATGGACTATCTGGTAATCGAAACCAGGACCTCCCGCACGCTCGCAATAATGCGAAGCGGGCGCACTACCAACTGTGCTAACAGCCCAGTTGAGTAATCACATGAGACCCTATTAGGGTTTGTGGAGGCAGTGTCAAGATGGCCGTCGTAGCGTCGCTCAGTGTGGGTAGAACCTATAGCCGAATAAGACTAGCCCATATACGGATAAGTGATCCGCTTGGCATCTATTATGGGAAAGAGATATGCTGTTGACTAACACAGATTGCAGATATGTATGGAGATATATGGAGATATATGGAGACATCAGACATCTAAATTGATAGATTGATACAATACAAAGGTATAGGTTGCGCTATCATCATGCAGCCGAATGGACTACCAGTGCATTCCTGTAAGAAACAAACGTCCACAATTTACACCTATAGAAACATCCGTGGAATAGTCGGAAAAAAAAGTAAAAGAACATAGGAAATAGAGAAACAGAGGAAAAGCGACTGGAAAGGCATTGGACAAAAAAAGAAAATTCCACAGTACTCCGTTTTATATCCACAACTCTAGACAGCCAACATCTTCTTGATCTCGGCAATTGCGCGACCTGGGTTCAGGCCCTTGGGGCAAGTCCGTGTGCAGTTGAGAATGGTGTGGCAACGGTAAACGCTCATGCTGTTGTCGAGAGCGGTCTTGCGCTCGGCGGTCTTCTCGTCACGGGAATCGGCCAACCAACGGAAGGACTGAAGCAGAATGGCGGGTCCGAGGTACTCCTCGCTGTTCCACCAGTAAGATGGGCAGGAGGTTGAGCAGCAGGCGCACAGAATGCATTCGTAGAGACCGTCGAGCTTCTTGCGATCCTCGGGAGATTGGCGGAATTCCAGACCCTGGCAATTGTTAATTTTTGTACGTGATGTTGGCATATAAGGTAACTCACGTCTTCGGTGGGGGTGTCGCGCTGGAGATATGGCTTGATAGACTTGTATTGCTTGTAGAAGTGGGTCATATCAGGGACAAGATCCTTGACGACGTAGGTGTGAGGCAAAGGGTAGATGCGAGACTCGGACTTGGTATCGGTAGGGATGCGGCCTGTACAGACAAAGAATTAGCTTTCAGCCAAGGAGCTGTCGGATGCTTCGACATTGCGCGTGTGCGGGTCCGGGTACATACACAAGCAGGCGAGAGTGTTGACACCGTCAATGTTCATGGCGCAAGAACCGCAAATACCCTCACGGCAAGATCTCCGGAAAGTCAGGGTAGGGTCGAGTTCGTTCTTTATCCGGATGAGCGCATCGAGCATCATAGGTCCGGTCTTGTTCAGGTCGAGGTCATAGGACTGCATCTTGGGCTTCTCGCTGGGCTGGTCGGGGTTCCAGCGGTAGACTTTGAAGGTCTTCATCTTGGGCTGCTCGGAGGGAGTAGGCTCGACAGTCGCGTAGGTGCGAGCGAAAGCAGGGCGGAACATCGGCCGCGACGCCGCGAGCAATCGCGAAGTGGTACGGAGGGAGGCCATGGCGGGTGATCGGAAATGTGAAAAACACCGAGGTGAAAAGGAAAGACAGGGAGAGTGTGGAGAAAATGGGATTAATAGTAGAAAGACGAAATAGGAGGGGAGAGTTTTCAAAAGTATGAAGCTAGCGACGACGAAGTCGAGTTTCACAAACCAACAAAGATCCTCAATGAAATGAAGTCCAAGGAGTCTCTTCGCTAGTAACCTCGGGTTTGACGGGTCGGGTGTGTAGATGCTGACATCAGCTGCTGTTGACCAATCAGATTGAAGGTGTTTACAAGCCTCGGGCGGACACGGCGTCAACTTGGAGAATCAGGGAATTTTCTACTGCCGATACAACACTCCGGCATGGTTACAGATGTGTTGAATACTGGTCAATTGATATGAGACTGTGATGCGATTGATAAAACATATCAATTTCTCCATCTTATCTACTGCAAGCCTTCATTGATCAGTGATTTCCCCAGTTAGAACCCACTAGGTTGCCTCAGGCTACAAGGCCACTCCCGCTTTAGTTGCCGAGACCGAAAATACCCCATTGTCATGTTTGATTCTAAACTAACCATCTAACCAACTAACCAATTAACCAACTAACCGCGATTAAGATAGTTCATATGCCATTCATAGTCCCGATTCTCCGTCAAAAACGCCCGAATTGCCTCACGAGGCGGCACGGGTTGCCTTTCCAGCACGTCCGCCATGAGCGGATCAATCGTGCACGTCTCCCCCTCTGAAATACTCTCGTACCATGACAACAACGCCTGGAAGAACCATGCCGGCTTCCCACCCTCGTCGTCAGCCGCTTTCAACCGCACAAACTCCTCCGGTGATACAAGCTGGACCTTAACATCTCGGCCGGTCGTCTCGTTAATCAAATCTGCGATCTCAGAGAATGTGATAGTCTCCTGCGCAGTGAGCAGCACGATCTCTCGATTGTGCCCGCCCCTGATCATCAATCGTGCACTGGCCTCGCCTAGCTCCGACCGCAGTGTAAAGGCAATCGGCCCGTCAGAGGGGATGTAGACGATCGATGAGCTCGGGTACCAGCCCATGAAAACCGGGAACGCGTCTGTGTACAGACCCTCACGGATGGAGGTGAAGTTGATGTCGGCCCTGGATAGTGTTAGTAAGGCTAGGTTGATTGTCACAGTCGGGGCTTGGCTCACTGTTTCATCATTTCCTCTGTCAACAGATGGCCTTGTTGGATAGACGCCTTGGAGTGGGCATTATGTCCGCCGAATGCAAGAGATGTATACCATACCTACGACTTCGATGTTAGCTGGGATGGGTTTGTGTGGGGGTTTGATGACTTGCATGTTTCACATTCATCTTCTTCGCTGCAAGTACAACGTTTTCGTGTTGCTTGCGCCGCCTCTCTATGTCGAAGGTGTTGCTGCTAACGAAGAAGAGGTTCTCCACGTCTTTGAAGGCGGTCTCTAATGTCTTGGGGTCATCGTAGCTCGCTACTCGGAATGCGATCCCTCGGTCTTCGAATTGTTTGCGATTTTCCTCTTTCGAGGACGCTGTAGCATACTCTGATGCGGGGACATTCGCAGCAAGGTAGGATAGGACTCCTGCACCAAGCCCGCCAGTGGCTCCTGTAATGAGGTATTTGAGGGTCATTCTGAAGAATTGTAGAAAGAATTGTAGAAATGATAAATGATTTTGGTCAAGGACAACTAAAACAGGTCAATCTAGTAAATGGAGGAGATAGTTTATTCTCTAGAACCCGAAGTATTATTGTTCTTTTATACATCAAGTGTTTATCATATCACATTTGATCGTCAAGAACCTTGCATATAGAAACATCTCGACTGTTCATCAGGTTGGTAAGCAGAAGAAGCAATTATTCAACAGCTCGAACTATGTTGTACAATCTAATGATGGTTGACTCACGCATTAGAACAAATGACAACGTTTCACTTCCTACGTGGGCGGGACAAGTTGGGGCCCAAAATTGGGCTAGGAATTATAGCCATGATAACACCCGAATGACCGAGTGAGGTATGAAGCTAACCTGATCCAGCACTATAGAATCATTTAGGAATTATCTTTCTGACCTGTGGAGATAATTTCCACAGATAATTTCCACATGAAGCATAGAAGGCCGGGAAAGCTTCATCTTCCAGAATTCTTACTTCTAACACAATTATATATCCCACATATGGAATATAGTGACATGTACGGAGTAAAATAACCCGAATTAACCTTGGAAGAGAGAATATAAGCGAATAATCATACCACTCACATAAGGAAGCCACGTTTTATGTCTCACTGAACAAACTAAGCGTCGCACTATCTAACGCCTCAAAAGGCCCCTAAAACAAGAGATTACCAACGCCGCCTGTTTACCGAAACCAAGCCGCGTGAAAAACCCCTTTGGTTTATCACGTCTTATCTTTGGTTTTTGCGCAACATCAACACCGAAGTGTGTTTCACCAGCTGATTTCTTCGGCTTGTCGCGGTCTGCATGCCATCTTCGCGGATTGGGCAGAATGGGATCCACCAGCCCGTTGGTTAATCCGATAAACTCCCCGAACCTACAACGCTTGCTTTCAATATCGATTGCGTCTGTATACCACTTTCTCTCCTCATAGTCGTACGTGAGCCATGGATCCACGGTTGTGGGATACTGTCTAGTTTCTGTAGTTTCGGGACGAATTTGGCCGAAAAATACAATTAGACTGTCGAGTTGCGCCGAGTCCAGCTCGTAATACTCTCTGAGGTTTGTTGGGAAGTGCATGTTGCTTTCCCCCTTGCAGGATAGGAGTTCGGAGATGGGTGTATCAAGGTCCACTGTAGAATGCTGGCGTCGAGTGTTGAGTGGAGGTGCTTGGCTGATATGAGAGTCCGCAACTTGATGCTTGGTAGAATCAGCTCTTGAAGCCATGGTGTTCGCAACGAGGTAGATATTAAAGTAGAGTTTGACAGCTTGGTGAACTCTGATGAGGATGGCGATATGTGTAAGTATCGAGATAGAACACTCTATTTATATGTAGACCCACCTACTGCTGTACCAACTAGTTGTCTATATCACATTGCCGTTATTGAAACGGGAAAAATGGCGCTTAGGCGTTGGACAGCGGCAAGCGAGTCTTATTCTCAAACGTCAACACATCGAGGTAAAGAGAATTCGAGTTTGCTTTATATATAATGCTCCAATGATCCGTTTCATACCTAACGCTTCAAAGACACGGCAACAAAGGACTAGATGATCGGGTTATTCATACAGCGTATCTGCTATGTCTTGATATTGAAGCGAGTTATCACGAAAGAAAGGAAAAGGCACAGTCAATGTCACATATGAAGGGCGCGTAGGTAAACTTAAAGACTTTTAACATGATATAAGTGGTCTAGTATATATCTATATTGATGAGAACCTAAAAGCACTTCTAACTCTCTCTAGATCTAGGTTTATAAATCCTATATGGTGTCCATGCATATTTAGTACAGTGCAGATCTGGGGTGAAAGTGGATGATCTTACCAATGTAAGAACAGCCAGCGCATCGTCCAAACCGATCTTCTTCACAATAAATGCCCGAGCATATAAATGTACAATCATCAACATGCCCGTGAAGCATATCATGAAAATGATTGCTACAATGGCGGATCTATCGCGGGACCCTGCTAGGTATTCGAGCGAGAGACCCTGCTGGGAATTCTCCTTGCTGCATCTGCAGCAAGGATATCGGGGATGGCCATTACAATTTCAAATGAGTAAAATGACCGGAAATAGGAAAGATATAGGCTAAGCGACTTTTCTTTCTAAGTTGTATATTGTACATTATTCTGGATATTCTTGAATTTCATAGGCCGTATCGCTATATTACACCTCTATTAAAATATACTTCACAGCCAAGCTAAGCCGAGCGAGTCGTACGCTATTTAGCACAGTGCTTCACGCAAATCTGCCAATTGAAATATCTCTACGTGGATCAGGTTCGATCGAACGGAGCGCAACTCGGTTCTGGTATGTATTCGATCCGGTGGATTCTTTGGATCTAGTTAAATGTGTAGTTTTAGAAAGGTGGTCTCGTTCCGAGCCGGCCACCAAGATTTTCTCGCACGGGAATATAGATGAATTGATATCCAAGTTACTCTGTCGATTAACAGGTAGATTACAAGGCCATTTTTGTCTTACAATGATTTGGCGGATAAAGTGGATGTGATAAGAATAAATAGAAGAGCTATGTAAAGCAGATAGAATGAAAAAAAAGGAGCACGCGGATTTACCAGTTGCGATTAGTCACGCACCGACCAGGATCCATGGTATCTTATTATCAGAAGTATAACACGAACTCCCCCAGAATATTAGCTTCCTGCCTCATGGTTTTTTTTTGGAGAGGGGTTTAATCTAATTCCCTAATGGCACCTTTAATTCAGACCTTGCTGAGCGGTCTCGCCTTGGCGAGCTCCGTTGTTGCTCAGGAGGCCGACTGTTTGGTCGACTCCCAGATCCTTACCGATCCCTACCTCTATGACTTCCCTCGCCTGGGCGGTGATGGTGCTGCGCAGTTCCCTATGCGTACCTGTCACGGCTTCAGGCTGGAGGAGGCTACTATTGATCAGATTCAGGTCGAGCTGGAGAAAGGCACTTTCACTGGCGTCCAGTTGTTGGAGTGCTATATGGACCGTGTCTACCAGACCCAGCCTTACTTGAAGTGTGCTATTTTTAAATCCCTGTTGTAGAATTGTTGACTAACAGTTTTGCTAGTGCGATCCTGCAAGTGAACCCGGATGCTTACGCGATTGCCAAGATGCTCGATGATGAGCGTGCGAAAGGCACTGTCCGTGGTCCTCTTCACGGTATTCCCTTCATTGTCAAGGATAATATCGCCACTAAGGACCGTCTGCAGACCACTGCCGGCAGCTGGGCTCTTCTCGGCAACGTTGTGCCCCGTGATTCTCACGTCGTCCACGGCATGCGCAAGGCCGGTGCTCTGCTTCTTGGCAAGGCTGCTCTGAGCGAGTGGGCTGACATGCGCTCCAACAACTACTCCGAAGGCTTCAGCGCCCGTGGTGGTCAATGCCGTAGTGCTTACAACTTCGCCGTTAACCCCGGGGGTAGCAGCACTGGCTCTGGTGTCGCTGTCGGCGCCAACCTGGTCCCTATTGCTCTTGGAACCGAAACCGATGGCTCTGTCATCAACCCTGCTCAGCGTAACGCCATTGTCGGCATTAAGCCCACTGTTGGTCTGACTTCCCGTGCTGGTGTCATCCCGGAGTCGGCCCACCAGGACACCATCGGAACTTTCGGTAAGACAGTCCGTGATGCCGTCTACGCTCTCGACGCCATCTACGGCATTGACTCCCGAGACAACTACACCGCCGCGCAGGAGGGTCGCACCCCCGTCGGTGGCTACACCCAGTTCCTGAGCAGCCAGACCGCTCTAAAGGGCGCCGTCTTCGGTATTCCTTGGGATTCCTTCTGGGCTCTCGGCGACGCCGACCAAATCGCCCAGCTCCTCGAGCTGGTCGAGCTGATCGAGTCCGCCGGCGCCACCATCATCAACGGCACTGAACTGCCTCACTATAAGGACATTGTCTCACCCGACGGCTGGAACTGGGACTATGGTACCACCCGCGGATACTCCAATGAGTCCTCGTACTCTTACATTAAGGTCGACTTCTACAACAACCTGCGCGACTACCTGTCCGAGGTCGAGAACACCAACGTCCGCTCCGTTGAGGACCTTGTCCAGTACAACATCGATAACTACGGCTCCGAGGGTGGCCTTCCCGGTATCCACCCTGCCTTCGGCTCCGGCCAGGACGGTCTCATCGCTTCCCTTGAAAGCAAAGGTATTATGGACGAGACCTACTTCCAGGCTTTGCAGTTCTGCCAGCGGACTACCCGTGAGGAGGGTATCGATGCTGCTCTGAAGCAGGGCAACGTTACTCTCGATGGTCTCCTTATTCCCCCCGATGTCGCCCAGAGCGTTGAGATCGCCGCCCAGGCTGGATACCCCGTCATCACTCTGCCTGCTGGCGTCAGCAATGTCTCGGGCATGCCCTTTGGCCTTGCTCTCGTGAACACTGCTTTCTCCGAGGCCACCTTGATCAAGTACGCTAGTGCTATCGAGGACTTGAAGAAGAACCAAGGCGTCAAGTGGGACCGTCCACTTCCTAAGTGGCGTGGCTACCTGGAGCGTCCTCTGCCTGTCGCCTTCTAAGAGATTGGAGTGGATCCTTTTTGGTGATGGTTGCAGTTGATCATTTCTGCATTTTTGGTTGTATACCACACATCATTACATAGACCCATTGATTTTTAATGAATAGAAATCTAGAATTCATTTTCCAAAAAAACTCATCCCTTTTCTTTTTTTTCTATGGCATTAAGATGAAACGCGCCAATGGCTAGTATATTTTTGCACTTGACATTCCGCTAATAAATCCCCGAAATTATTTCAACCAAAAGAACTTGTGGATCTGATAGCTCTGGGTAAGACTACAATCATGGCAGGTATCGGATCTTCACATCTTTATAAGTTAGGTTATGATTCTGATTGATGCGATAATAACGAATCCTCCGCTAAAAGATCGACATAGTTTAAATCCTCATTTGCCGGGACGGAAAAATTCCCATTCCCAAACCTCCCAATTGGCCCCTTTTTGTGCTGCAGAAGACAGGGGAAATCAGAAAACCGAACACAGACCATGGAGAATGCAAAAAGGAGACTTAGCCTGGACTTCGGAGACCATTCTCATCCGAGTAAAGAGTCCGGCCACCAAGATGAGAAGCTTACTCCATGCAGCCACAGATGTGGGGAACATACTTCAACTGAAACATCTTCATGCACCGGACCCAATTCTCCAATGCCGGATTTTCGACTGGGATCAACTAAAATTATTGATCATTCCGCCACTGAGAACCTTGAATACGAATATATGAATTATCCGAACGTCGCCCCATTGGTGTACTATCATCTCCCATAGCATGCGGGTCTGCAATCTTCCGGATCCTTTTCATCCACTCTCTCTGCATAGAATTGGCTGTTTTTTCTCCGCCCAATTATAGATTATGTACAACCTTAATACATTGCCAGACTTTGGTCCCACGTGTCGGTGCAAGGCGCCGAGGGCTTCATCATTCCCCGGGTCAACGTTGGCCTACCATAGCGGAGATTACCCAGGTTCGGAGACCTAATTCTCAAACATGCTTGCATCTTAGTTCGAATTAGCGCAGGGAGCTATTTATATTGGATTGCTCATGCTTGGTATATAAGATCACGTCCATCGCGCCCAACAATGTTTCTCTCAGCTCTTCATCACAACTACAATCTTCAAGTCTCTACTCAACATGAAGATCACAGCCATCTTCGCAGCACTCGCAGTGCGAGCCGCTGCCGTCGGTGTCTCCGGCGCAGCAGAGGGTTTCGCCAAGGGCGTCACTGGTGGTGGCTCTGCCACCCCTGTCTACCCTAGCACCACAGCCGAGCTGGTCTCGTACCTGGGTGACTCCTCCCCTCGCGTGATCGTCTTGACCAAGACCTTTGATTTCAGGGGCACTGAGGGAACCACCACCGGCACCGGCTGTGCCCCTTGGGGTACTGCCGCTGCTTGCCAGGTTGCCATCAACCAGGACAACTGGTGCAACAACTACGAGCCAGATGCGCCCTCCGCCTCTGTCAGCTAGTATGCGCCTCCAAACCCAAACCCCTCCATCTTGGAGTCCATACTGACCAAGCACTCCTAGTGACAACGCCGGCGTCCTTGGCATACTCGTCCAGTCTAACAAGTCCATCATCGGCTCCGGCAGCGCCGGTGTGATCAAGGGCAAGGGTCTCCGAATCGTCAGCGGCGCGAACAACGTCATCATCCAGTAAGAGACCAGCCCGTAGATCCTACTGCAAAAAGTGTTACAGCCCTGAAACTAACACCCCTACCCCAGGAACATCGCCATCACCGACATCAACCCCAAGTACGTCTGGGGCGGCGACGCTATCACCATCAACAACGCCGACCTGGTCTGGATCGACCACGTCACTACCGCCCGTATCTCGCGCCAGCACATCGTCCTCGGCACTGACGCCTCCAAGCGCGTCACTATCTCTAACAGCTTCATCAACGGTGCTAGCGACTACTCCGCTACCTGCGACGGCTACCACTACTGGGGTATCTACCTCGATGGATCTAGCGATCTCGTTACCCTCAAGGGTAACTACATCTACCATACTAGCGGGCGTGCGCCTAAGGTTCAGGGAAACACTCTTTTGCACGCTGTAAGTTTGACTGATATCCCCCTTTCCCCCCTCTCACCCCCCTGGGTTTTATTCTCTTTTGGAAGTATGCATAACACTAACATATACGCTTAGGTCAACAACTACTGGTATGACAACTCTGGCCACGCCTTCGAGATCGGCTCTGGCGGCTACGTTCTCGCCGAGGGCAATGTGTTCCAGAACATTGTTGCTGTTGTCCAGACTCCTATTTCTGGACAGTTGTTCTCGTCTCCTGATACCAGCACCAATGCTGTCTGCAGCTCTTACCTCGGCCGCACGTGCCAGGTCAATGGATTCGGATCTTCTGGAACTTTCAGTGGCCAGGCTGATACCGGATTCTTGAGCAAATTCTCTGGAAAGAATATTGCATCTGCTACGGCTTATACTTCTGTTGTATCTAGTGTTACTGCTAATGCTGGACAGGGAAACCTGTGATATGACTCGCAGGGGCCCAAGTAATAATAAAGAATTGTCTGCTATTTAATTAAATTTGCTATATGATCTACTAGGAGTAATATTTTGCAAATCGTCGGCTTGATTTCTTGAAAAGAGAGAGAAAGCAATAAGGCTAGGACTAGTTCGAGTTGACGAGATGTACAACTTCTGCTCAAGTCATAGAGCTGATAATGATAGTGATGTGCGTATGTAGTAACCTGTGACAGAGGCGGGTGGAATATGGTTCCATCAGTTGATGATGAAAAGGCCCGGTCCGGCAAGAGTTGCATTCGACACACTGTATGCATTTGTGAACGGTCCCCCGGTTGTGGTCACCGCAGCGATGGTCAGCCCATTCATTTGATGTGCCTCATAGGGGAACAAAGCTTCCGCAGTGATAGTCTTGTTCTCCTTCGAGATAACTCGGAGAGGTTCCACAGTCGGCCGATTTTGCTGATTGATGTAGGTGACCCACAGCGTGTCTTGATCAATGCCGTCGCGATCGTGGAAGGAAAACTTGATGTTTTTGGTCTCCGCGGTTGGGGCTATGATGACGTTGAGAGGTGCAAAGGTTTTAAGCGGAATGGAGTTAATGTTGGGACAAGTGCCAGGCACAACGAAGCTCTGAAGAGCACTGAAGGCAAAATTGAGATCACTTGTGGTCAAGAATGGAAGTTCGCTAGGGACCTTGCCCTGCATGACGCGGAACCATCCCTGCTGTTCTCCCTCCTGGCCAATAATGGAGGAAACCTCGCGTGTCAGAGCGAAGTCACCGCCGAGAGCAAATCTCTCCACAACGTCCTGCAGAGTTCCCAAAACCACATCTGTGAAGGTGGTAGCGAGCACAAGGGCCGAATCAAAGTCATGGACGGGGAAGGTATACTGGCAAGGCTCAATTGGGTCAATGCCAACATGGGCTAAGGCGTTGGTGGCGTCCAGAGCATGGAGCTCCTCTTGCTGCGTCAAATTAGTAAATATCACCCAGTGATATTGATGGGAACATCGATTCATACAGCCAGAATCGTCTTGAAGCCGCTCAAAACAAAGTCATAATCCTCCTCATCAGTGAAGCGATAGCCCAAGACCTTGTCTGTAATGTTCTTGATCAATTGATCAAAAAAGGCAACTTCAAATAGTTCGTTGAATGCGACAAGCTTGAGGTTGATGATTCCTCCTTCGCTGATACCAGTGGGAGGAGGTCCATTTGGCAGAGTTCCGTGGGCATTCAGCTCAATCGTCTCCAGTTCACTGGGGCTTGGATTAGGCATTCCATCTGGAAGAGGGTGAGTCGACAAATTCGAAAATGGAGCGGCAAAAGCCCAGTGGGTCACACCCAGAAGGATGGCAGGGTGGAAGCGCATATTGACGTTAAGAAGAGTATTTGCAATTAGAGATGCTGGTATCAATGTATGATAACAGAGTAGCTTATGTATGAAAGAGTGGAAGATGAAGTTATGAAGTTGCGAAGAAGTCAAGTCGAGTTGGCTATAACAGGAAGGAACAGCTAGGGAAAGCGCTGATTGATTTTTATACCTTTTATATACTGCGAGGGAGTATATCCAATCTACTCTTCCATATGCCCTTTGCATGCGTGTCTACAAATAATTATGTCCGAGGCATTGATTGCCCTAGCGAAAGGTAACATTCCTTTCCTGACACGATATGCCCCGTCTCCCTTTCGAAGGTGGACGGGCTTGCCATCCGTTCTGACGTTCATACTCACGGCTGTGGGGATCATTGTCTCTTGTGTCCCTCATCTGGAAAGCAATAGATAGAGACAGGCCATGAAAGGAGGAAAATAATGTGCATGGATCATGAGAGATTGTAGATGCCATACGGCTAGTCGGCAATGATATCAAAACTCATGCCGGGTGAACATCACGGATGACCACAAAAGGACCTCTAGAAAGGTTCTCAATATAAAAATTTTAACATTATTCCACGTCGAGCAGATTAGGCTAAACGTAGTATAGCCGTACTGTACAGTGTACCCTTCTCATCTGCGGAAACAAAGGGACAACCCAATAAATCATTATCGAATCAATTCATCAGTAACAAGTAGATATATTATTGTCTGACGACAATCGGCATCAAAGTGCCCTGTGGATATCCTTTCATAACAACGCACAGTCAAGCATGTTCCCTATACTCAGGCGACTCCTTCTCCGTGATTTGAATCTCCTTCTCGACCTGGTGGAGATCAACAAGCGCCACCTGGGCATCATCACCATCGAAGATCTTAGCCAGCTCCTCGAGAGTAGGACCCCGGGTCTCAACGTAGAAGAAGTAGACAAAGCAGAGCTCAATGAAGATCCAAATCGTGTAGATCAGCGACAGGTTCCAGTGGTGAGGTAGGTTCTCCCACGCAATTGGGTTGGTGTAACTAGGACGGTCAGTTTTATTCAGAGAGCGGGTACATATACTGAAAGCGACTTACTTTCCGAGAACCAGAGATGCCTGCACCGTCAGATTCATAATCATAACACCCTTGGCGCGCAGGCGGTAGGGCAAGATCTCGATCGAGTAGGCGACGAGCAGACCCGACCAGGCAATGGCGTAGAACACAGAGAAGAGCCAGACAAAGACGACTTGGGGGTAGCCGGTAGACTTGACATCCTGGGTTCTTTCAAAGACAGAGGAAACGACTGTCCATGCGAGGAACATGAGAACCATGCCTGGTAAGAGGAAGTTAGTAACTTATCATTGAAAATTTATTGCGGAGATGCTGGCACGTACCAACTGTGGAAACCAGGAAAAGAGGTCGTCGTCCAACTCGGTCAACGAAGAATGCACTTGAAATACTGACAACCAGACTAAGTAGAGTTTGTCCACCATTGAGCTATGAATTGTCAGCTAAGGGTCATTTAACAGAGGACAAAGGGAGACAAACGGGAATCTTCTTGGTTTGTTCGGTGATGCCCATGCTGTTGTAGATCAAATTAGTGTAGTTACTGAACAAGGCATTGCCGCTATATTGCGAAATAATTCCCAGAGAAACCAGGAGTGCCAAACGGTAACGGTTACCCTTGGTTCTCATGAAGTCCAAGTAGCTGCTATTCTTCTGGAACTGCATCTCCAAACTGATAGTCTCCTTAATTTCACGGTACTCAAATTGAACGGTGGCGTTGTTTTTATCTCCATTTCCGTGGTAGTAGGCGAGTGTATCCAATGCTTCCTCGTATCGCTCCTTGGAGGCGAGCCAACGGGGAGATTCCGGGACCCCTAATAATAGTCAGCCACGTGGACCCAATCCAGTACAAGAAGGAGAATGGGAACTTACACCAGATGAAGACAATCTGAATGACAGCAGGCAAGATTTGGAGGATGGTCAAACTGCGCCATGACCAATCGTTGGGAATATACATCGTTCCCCATGCAATCCATGCGACAACTAGATTCAGTCAGCACACTTGTGTCCGGATACTGGTCTGAAATATGCATACGTAGTGCCCCCAAATTCCACAAGCAGTTGTAAATAGTGGTGACCTTTCCGCGGTGTTGGGGGTGGCAGATTTCAGATAGTAAGACTGGAGATGCCATCTGAGCCAGACTGTTGCCGAAGCCGAGGAGTAGTCGACCGGCGACATACACTGAAAAGGATTAGTGAATTTAATGATGTGGCCTCAGGATATAAGATCATTAAGCTTACTTCCATAGTTCGTGCAGAATGCACCGAGCAAGCCACCGAGAATCATCAAGACACATCCGATCATGATGGGAACCTTGCGACCCCATCGATCGGCGATGAAGGGCCTATTCAGGTCAGCGAGCTTCCATTGTATTTATTGCGGGATAATTTACACGAAAGGAAAACTGGCAAGACTACCAATCTGGTAAATCGCATTCATCAATCCCAGCTTAGCGCCACTGGGTGTATCGAAGTACACTTGCCACGTATCCAGATTCTGGGAGGTGTTAAGCATCATTCTGCATGAGGCCCCATCAGCTCTACAAATATTCAATCACAGGTCTATAATACTTACCCATCATATCCAGTAGTAGCAGAAGCAACACAAAGCACAGCAGCCCAGAAATAGAGCTTGCGCAGACCAGGCTCTTGCCACCAGTTAACTTTCTCCAACTCAGGTTTTGAAGCTTGAGTGGCGTCCAAATCGGACTGCAAAGTCGACGCTCCGACAGCGATACCCATGTTTTCTGTATAGTCTGCTTAGACAAACGCAGTGTAGCAAGTATCTAGGTAGAAGGTTGAGATGTCCACCGAGTCTGTAACACAACAAAGCAGAGAGCAGAGGAATTTGGAGGCAAAGGGCTCCCCGGGACTTTTTAAGCAATTTAGAAATGCCATCGTGGGATAATAAGCTATTATATTAGCCGGTTAATGTGAGCTGGTGTCTTAGCTGATTTGATCGAGTTGACAGCTCTCCCCAGTTTTCGCGATCGAAACCCAAATTGAGGAAAAGAAAAGTAAAGAAATTCGAGTATTTCCCAAGACGCTAGGACGGATTTCCTGCCAGCGCCGGCACTAAAAATGCCTATTCATGCACGGGATAGCCAGATTGGTGGAATGTCAGACAGCCTTGGCCTATAGGGGACCGCATTAGAGCAAAAGCCCTGCATCTCCGGTTTTAGGGCCACGAGGTAGCAGGCCCAGGCTAAACCCATCACTTCTAAACTTTGGTGCAGAATTGTCATTGGTGCAGTCGAATGGGCTACAACAGTTGAGTCACATGTTCTCAATTAGCCTGGCACTTGGGTACGGAGGTATGTCCCGCGGTGTTAAGATCATTTCTGTGGAAACAAGATGTCGTTCTTCCCTATAATCGTGTGGATTGGGTGGCCCGAGGCCCATAAATCAATAAACATGAAGAAGAACACAAAGTGCGTATAAATGACATTCCTCCGTGTTCATTTAGGTATAAGCTAGGTCAGCTGATTTGACATATAGGTCTGTTCCTGTTCAAGGTTCTGGGTGATTCGTGTGTGTGGGTTCTCTGTATTCCAAACAAGTGCAGACTCCAAAGAACATGCCCCCTGCTAGATTCAGTAATCATATTAGCCTGTGCACCACCTGAAGGAAAATGAAATGGGGTGGTATGAGTGGTGATGCCAAGAACCCAGGGCGGGGGAAGGATTGTTTAATTGCGGGGGGCTTCACTGTTTAGCCGGCATCATTTATTTGGGTTAATGGCACAAGAAACCTTGTTCAGCTCCAAGCAAATAATGCAATATTTTGAAATATTTTGAAAGGAGATGAATCCGAATATCAAATAATAGGATAACGTGTATACCCGAGTTTACCGCTTCCCTCTTTCAGTCTTGTGCTGGTGACCGCCTCAAATTAAAGACGGAAGGGAACGGCCTCTGATTGGTTGATTGGTCGGATCCAAATTATCGGCAGAATAAGGGAGACAGTCACATACCAACAAGGCACCTTCCCAAGTAAGTAACTGCCACCAATGTACGAATCCATACATCTCATTCTTAGAAGATGGGCTCATACTGTAGCTTTACTTCACCTCGGAGAACCCAGACACAATGGCAGCCAAACCCAAGTATAAGCTCTCACAAGAGCAAATTGATCATTTCATGAGATATGGGTACGTGCGTCTACCAGACTGTTTCTCTCAGGAGAAAGCGGCCGAATGGGCGGGCGATGTGTGGACTAGACTTGGTGTGTCACCGACAGACAAGTCAACGTGGACAACCGAAATTACACACATGGAAGACACTAAGGAAGAACCCGTCAGGACGTTCGCCCCAAAGGCCTGGGCGGCCATCTGCGAGCTTCTCGGGGGCGAAGACCGTGTAGCCCCGGAATCGGCAACTTGGAACGATGCATTGATCGTCAATCTCGGCTCGCCGGAGACTGAGGGCACATGGCCCCATCCTGCTGATCTGCCAGGGTGGCATGTGGATGGCGACTTCTTTACCCATTTTCTTGATTCGCCTGAACAGGCCCTGCTCGTTATACCCCTATTTACCGATATTCAGGATCTTGCAGGTGGTACTATGATCTGCCCTGAGGCGATGAAATCTGTTGCCCAGCATCTGGTAGGTGGCCAAGCTTCTTGTTGCACTTTTACGTCTTTCTGACTGATTCTAGTACAACCATCCTGAGGGCGTGACACCATATATGTATCCCCGTGGCCAAGAGTCTATTGGAAATCCCATGGATACGCCCTTTTACTCTGATATTGTTAAGAACTGCAGCGACTTCCACCAGATGACTGGTAAGGTGGGCGATGTTGTTCTTCTCCATCCTTTGATGTGCCACTCGATTTCTGTCAACAGCTTGAGACATCCACGGGTTATCACCAACCCACCAGTTGCCCTAAAACAGCCGTTCAATTTTGACCGGAATGATCCCTCCAAATACAGTCTCGTCGAGAAGAAGACGCTAGAGATGCTTGGCAAAGACAGGCTGTCTGGCTGGAAAATCAAGGGGAAGCGAGAGTTTGTGCTTCCGGAGAGGCTGAAGGATAACAGCCGATCGAGTGAAAGTGAACTAGAAAGACTCGCGAATATCACGGGACAACCCATGTGAGCCTGATTGCGACGACCTTTACCTTAGCCGAGACAGAAACTTTCATTCTTATGTCAAATTAGCCTTTAGCCTGAAATCCGAGTTATTCTTACCAGAGTTCAATAGATGCGCTAGCTTCTTACCTCAC
Source organism: Penicillium sclerotigenum (assembly GCA_928213465.1). Lineage (NCBI taxonomy): Eukaryota > Fungi > Ascomycota > Eurotiomycetes > Eurotiales > Aspergillaceae > Penicillium > Penicillium sclerotigenum. Next base: position 5,717 of record CAKMRK010000186.1, on the reverse strand, counting down.
ATTGCCTATTATGAACCTTATACTCTATCAGGTTAGCTGACCGTACTACTAGGAGGTCTGTATTGTGTATTGCGACAAATATGGTGATCGCCAATGTCTTTCAATTCCGACACATTTTTTATTCACATTCATCCTTTCCGCCACAGGAAACCAGACGAGATTCCCCCAAGGATAGCCACCCCCGTGATGAGACCCCATACCGCTTGAAACGCTGCCACCGAAATAACTGTAACCGTTTCTCTCTGTTTACTTGTCATGCTCACATCCTTCATCAGAATGAGATATCCGTTAGCAGAGTTTACTATGTCTCGGTTTAGTCCAACACTTGCAAGTCCATTGCCGAAGCAGTTCAGTAACAAGACTCCTCCGACGGGGACCGCGACTGCCATACCCCAAGCTCGCATGTAATATGACATGGTTGTTGGCAAAGTCGACAGGGGCCCATCCCCATCTTTTGGTAGATTCTGGATGCGAACATTGTAACTTGAAAGCAACAGACCATGTCCAAGGCCGGCCGTGAACAACAAAAACACCCACGCCACGGTCGGCGTGGAATTATCCAAGAGGATGGAGCACCCACTCGCAAGGGCAGTCAAGATCCAACCACCAGAGATGACCCACTGGGTACATTTTGAATCTCTTGCAAGAATGACACCAATCACCGTCGCCGGTGCAATCGCAAGCCCAACCATGGCTAGTAAGGCGATTCCTGACAAGGTGGCAGACATGTAATGAGTGGAAATGAAGTACAATGGGAAGAATTGTAAGTGAGCAAAGACCTAGATCGTTATGTTAGATACCGCGAACCAAATCCAAGGAAAATATTTACTGACCACGAAGCCATGCAAAAAGCACCCTAGATGTGTCATAGCCATCATTCTCGACCGAAAAACCCTCCTCCCAAACTGCGGATGCAAAGCCCACTTGGACTCATAAAAGAGAAGCACAAGAAGAATCACAGCACCCACCACAAGAGGCACAATGGTCTGCCAGTCGCCCCAGCGATACAAGCTCCCACCATAAGAAAGACCAACGAGAATAATCCCAAGACCAAAAAAGGCCAAAGTACTACCTGTCCAATCCAAAATGCGCAATCTGCACATCGGGATATACTTCAATGCGCGAAGATCCACAGCAAATGGAATGGCCAGCAAACCAAGCGCGCAGAAAATAAAGTTGAAATAAAATGCCCACCTCCAGTCAGCATTATCAACAAACAAGCCTCCAATAACGGGGCCCAGTATGCCGCCGCACATGCGCATCAGCAGAATATAACATGAATACCGTGAATGCATGGATTCAGACGCTGTCTCGGCCATGATCACGAAGCATAAACTCATTGCGCCGCCGCCACCGATACCCTGAATCATGCGGCCGATTATCAGTTCCGCGAGAGTCATCGAACCACAGCAGATTCCCGTGCCGATTGTGGCGAGGACTACGGCGATGATCCATACGGGTCCGTGGTTGAAAACCTCACTCATCATTGTGAAGTATAGTTGGCTGCTGGTGCCGAAAAGGAGGTATACCGTATTGACCCAGAATGTGCTTGCCAGTGGTTTTGCGAACGTGTTTGCCAGGTCCTAGATCGAGGGTCTGGTTAGCTCTGTTATAGATATAAAATCACACTCGGGGATATTGGGTGTGGCATACAGGTAAGACTGGGATCAAAATAGTCGCATTGAACGAATCCATGATTGATAGGATCACAATACAGATAAAGACCAACCATTCTCGCACCTCGAATCGTCTTCGTTGTTCCTCGGTTGAAGGGTCGCTCTCGAATAGTTGGATTGAGCTTCCTAGTGCTGGGTTGTGTGTCATATCGTCCACGCTTCGGACGCTGTCCGGTACGCCGAAGTTGATTTTAGACTCATTATCGTAAATTTCGTCTGATATTGAATGGCGTCCCATTTGAGTTGGTCCTGACCTGTCCAAAGTCTTTCCGAGGTATTATGTACTTGTCGTTAGGTTGTCGTTCGTCACAGAAATCGGGATACTGTGGTATATGAGGTCGACTGGGGCATCAATCGAAACTGAACAGCAATACTTGGAAGAAATTTCATAGCTAGTATTTCACGGTTAGCCACGCTAACGTAGGATGGAAGAGCTGTGTAATAGGCGCCACCCTCCGCCCCTTCGTCGTCGGGAAACCTGCAAAGGAGACGTTTAGGCGGATTCCGCAAAAGAAGGGATACGTAGTAACTGCATTTCTATTGGTCCGGAATTTGATATATTCTTATTCAAACCTTCTATCGCGGGGAATATTAGAGCCAGACCCCTAGGAATGATGGGCTAAAGGGTGCCAGGGCCTTCCACAGTTGGCATTCCAACCTCCTCATCCCTTGTTAGATGTCGTGATGTAGGTGCATCGAGCATTCCATGCATGTAAGGAGGTTTACTACGTCAACTCAACCTAACTTATCCTATGGTGGTATCTTCAAGTTGTATCGCTAAATCGATATATAAACGTGATGAAGAAAGGGTGGATAAACTATATATCCTCAAGGGAACGCCAGCCGGTAGTTTCGATGTTCATCATCTTGTTGAAAGTGTAGATTCAGGGATCTGAAAAAGCACCTCATAATCCAATAGTTGTTTTAATAATAATAGTTAGAAAGCCGAGGCCCTTTCAAACGCCTCGTTCATCAGCATGGGGTTTGGCGTGACGTGAATGGATGCCCAGAGCCGGCCGCGCCTACTTCCACGCGTGTCTAGCGCCGACTACTCGCCGCTGGGGCCATCACCGCTATTTCAAAGGGAGACACACTCCTCTTTGTAGCTCCCCAAATCAGATTCCTCCAAATCACTAGTCGGAACTTTCATTTCTTCTTGTGGATTATTTCCCAGGAGATATCCTGCCAAGCCTCCTGAAATGGGAATTAGGGGACTGTGGAACTTGCGGGTGAACGGTCGGTACAATGCATGATTATTTATCTTGAAATGCTTATGGATGGGTTTAATTAGACTGTTGGTATCGCCTCCGTCATCCACGGATTCGAGTGAGCCCACCAGAAGCAGCTGAGACAGCGCGCAGAGTCAAGGAGATACATGACAAGACCATCAATGTTGAGCAGTGGGAGAAAGTTCCCTTTCCAAGCCCGTTAGATCCATACTTCGATTTTGTCTATACTATCGATCAGGATGCGGGCACATTCATTCTTTCAAAGTGGTCGGATGTTGATGGCGTTCGGACGCCCCTGAGACTTGAAGCCAGTCTTGCCGATATATGTGAAACCTCTTGTATTTCTGCCGAGTGCTTGCGACCATTGCCTCTCCCCTCAATCCCTGATCTTGGAGAGGCCCAGGAACAGGAACTTGACTCGGCCAGTCTGGAACCATTAAATATCCAAACTGGTTTGCCAACGGCTATGTTGGAGCTTCAGCAACAATTCTTCTTGGACTTTGTCTTTCTATGGCGCTCGTGGATCGACGACCCTATGACTTGGCATTATGAAAGCTGTGTATTCAATGCATTCAGCAGAGCTATTCTATGTATCGCCGCATGGGATTTTGAGGTGTCTTACGATTGTGACGTACCATTACCTATCAATCATAGTTCAACTCCTTCCTGGCGGTTTCCCGAAGAGGAACTGTATTGGTTCCACGGATTTCTCATTGTGCTGCACCCAGGTCTGGAGTCGCATAAAATGCTTTGCATGGCCATCGCTAGAGCAAAAGCGTTCATCAGCAGCTCTAGTCGCATAACTGCCAAAACTCGCTCCATTCTCATCTCACCGCGGCATATCGCTTTTGTTGAATTCTTCCGGCACACGGTTTCGTGCAGTAAAGTTTTCCCGCTACTGACCGATCGCTCGGCGTCACAATGCTCCCCGGGATTTCGGGTATTAGCCCAGGTTTTGTCTACTGACTGCTGGAGAGAGACCTGGGTTCACAGAGAGAAGTGGCCTCATCCTATGCCAGCAGAGATTTTATCAGAGGTTCTCCATCACTCGGAGCCAAGAGATGCAGTGTCGTTTGCTCAAGCGTCCTTCGAAGCTGAACGATCGTATTATGCTTCAGTGCCCCAGTTCAAGCATGTTTCCGTGCAAAGCCTAGGCTTGTCTATACCCTGTTGTGGTGATCGAACTGGACTAGAGGATTCGGGAGTACGCTGTAGTAGATGTTATTCATGGCAACACCACAAGTGTATTGTGCTAGAAACCTTGTCGTCTAACAATTACTTTAGCTGTGCTACCTGTCTTAAGGCGGACTCAAAAGGTACACACCTCACAGCTGGTGGGATTAGCAGACTCCATGGCCGGACCGAAAGAAGAAAGTGCGCAATCATAATTGATGGATCCGTCAAGGTCCTTCGAGTGCGGCTCTCTAAACCTGCGTACCTTCGACCGGAACTACGGCTTGTTGGGGATCTAGTCCACAGCATGCCGAAAGGCTTGGTGGATTTTACAATTCGCTTCGATGGGGACTTTGCGGGATTAGCATATGGCCTGGATGAGATCGAACTTGAAAACAATTGTTGATGGTGATGTGAGTTCTGCCTGAGTTGGAGGGATATTAAAATCTCATGCCGATGGAGGCGTACTCTGAACTTAACTATCGGATATATTTGGGAAAAAGAGAGGATTCATTAATAGAGACAAACGTCAAATTCAACACGACTAAATCAACATAGGAAGTGAAAGATTTCGACATGAGAGCTAACGTAGAGGGGAGTTCTCCGTAGCAGAGCAGGCCTATACATCGCTGGTACAATATGCTAGTACGACTACTATGAAGTAATAGGAGTGGACTGGAAATATTGAGTGCGTTAAGAGAGAGAGATAGGCTGCAGCTACTAGTTAGTTAACGTATTCGGTAAGCGAATGGATCACGTAAGCCAGTGGATCAGCTAGCCCAACCTACTAAATTCAAATCGATTTTTCTTAACTAAAACGCTATTAAATTAAATATACTAAAATCAACTATCTAGCTAGGTATCTATTATATATATGGCCTATTTCATTACACCCACTACACCTTCGTGGCGCCCGCGTACGTGGTTATAAAGCCGGCGAAGGGCTTCTTCCTAGAGGGGAGGGAGGTGTATTAATTGCTTCCACTAGCTTAGTAATCAATTAGAAGGCTTCTTAAACCGAGAGGCCTTCTTCTATAGATATCTACCTTCGAGATCGAGTACGCTTTTACTTCTACTTCTCGTTAGCGGTATATAATTCCTTATTTTCTTTAGCGAGTAAGATAGCACCTTATATTTAAAGACGGAAGCCTTTTATAAGCTAGTTTAATATACGATCTAATAGGCTAGATAGGCTTCGAGATCTCGTACGAAGTAAAGCTTTAATTGATAAAGCCTAATAATATAGATCTTTCTCTATAAGAGGGGTTTTTAGTATAAAATTCCGGCTTAATTCACTCCCCTAGCTTAGAAGGGGGGTAGGTGTTCGAAGTCGAATATTAAGCTTTAAAATCACTTAGTTAGGTATAAATAGTACTAAACCGGCTACTCTAAAGCTATTTTAAATAGTCTCTGATTTAAAAGCTTTAATTCGTGCGAGTAGACCTCATAACCGCCCGCGAGCCGCCCTCCGAGGTAGACCTAGCAGTGACCCGCGGGTGACCCTCACGACCCTCGAACCGCCCTGCCACTAGGGCGGTTCGAGGGTCCAACCTTCCGACCCTAAGGGTAGTCCACCTAGAGGTTAGACCCTCGGAGGGTCACCCGCGGGTGACCCTAAGGGTCGTTAAACGAGATAAAT